>LOEQ01002202.1:212743-224111 GCA_001685075.1 Bramus lutescens | reverse complement strand
GGCAGGGTCGCTGGGAGTGGGTGTGGCTTGCCTCTTAAAGAGACAAAAACCATACCCAGGAATTCAGAGGTTAGGCTTCTATTTACTCAATTACAATCCTCCTGTTTGAGAGGCAGGTCAGAGTCCTTCTGATCAGGACATTGCCATTAGCAATGTCATGCTGGGCACCCACTTTGAACCTAAGAAGGAGAACAAAGCAGATAAGTCAATCTGAAAAAGTGTTGGTTCAATACAATGAATACAATAGTAAGATAGCCAGACAGGTATTAGTGAATTTAAAGGCTTTTAAGGACTTTATGGACTTTGGACCTGACCTCTTGTTTCCTTCCAGAACCTTTGAAAGGAGTCCGTCTTTAGGATTTAAATTATCATATGAAAAGGTGGAGATATCTGCCCTTTATTAAGACTCCTTAAGGGAAAGTTTCTCCTTCCAGGTCAAAATAATAGACTTGAGTGGAGAGACATCCTAAACCATGCCCAACATTGTATTCTTCCTTCAGCCATCAATGGAGCTGACTTATTGTTCCCTTCCCCCTTAGAAAACTGGCTTTACTGGAGGACTGACTAAGCAAAGCAAAAGTTAGGACTAACTGTCCTGTAAGGAAATAATGTGTTTATCTGTCCCCCAAACTCCTTTAATGCAGCCATTTCCACAGCTTCTGTCGCATGGCACTTTGGGAATCTGACTTTCTTGAGCTACTCAGAGAGGTACCTCCTTCCCTTTTCTTCCTGTCTCTTTTTCTGATGCCCTCACCTTTTTGTGATGAAGTTTCTTGAACTTCATTGCTAAAGGCTCAGCCTTTTTCCTCCTCCATCCCTCTCCTCCCCCCCCCAGGCTCTAACAACATTGTCCCCATGCTTCCTTTTGAGTTCGTTTAAAATTCTTTTATTGTTGAGACTTAGGAAACTTCCATTTCCCCCAATGACATTGTGACTACTGAACCCACCCACACCTTCCCCAGTAACAATGATAGAAATGCGTGTATTTCCGTAAAGCAGAAAAACAAAACAAAACAAACAAAAGCCACCTTACATACATTGCTCAGATAAACCCCAGCGGAAAGAAATCTCTGCCATACTCCTGAAAGTGCGCCTCTGGGAGAAGTGTTGATAATTACCTTAGCAAATATGGAACAGTATATGGTTTTAAAACTAGAGTCTTAATGGAAAAAAAGGAAAGAAAGAAAAGAAAGGAAACATGACTGCTCCTATATATGGTGAAGAAGGTTTATTATAAATATGTACGAGAGCGTAAGCAGAGGCAGGGACCTCTGGGAAAGTCCAGAGTGTACTTGACCATGAGCTGAGCCACGTGGGGAGAGGGGAAGCAGGTGCAGCAGCCAGGAGGCCTAAAGTTACAAAGAGAGCAAGAAACCAAACCGGTTGGATTATACAGGAAAGAGCAGCCCAGCTCCTGGGGGTTGGGGGTAGGGGTGGGAAGAGTTCAGGGTAGGGGGCATGGTGTGTACCAGCCAGAAGGGTCCTGTAACAGGCAGGGCCTGAGGATACAGGGAGAACCTGGAGGCTAAGGTCCTCGTTGATTTGTTAGACAGGGACTCCAGCCGTTTGTCCCAGGTTGAAACCTCGCGAGTCTGAAGGTAAAGAAGGTCATCTACAGCCAGTCCGCCCACACCCAGGCCAGTGTGCTACATACCCAGGAGGCAGAGCAGATTTAAGCACAGACAACTGTTCAGGTTTGTCAGCACCGCCTCTCTGCCCTCCACCTAGTACTTAAAGTAGAGAATATAAGCCAGAAAAGCCTTCCTAAAAACAAAGAGCATTGGAAAAGGGCAGGACGCACGTGTGGACCACCGAGAGCATGGCGGAGTTTTCGGCCCAGGACACAGGGGATCTGAGAGGAGTTGCCTGTGAACCTAACAATCTCCAGTGTTGGAACTGCGCTCATTCCTCATCACATACAAAGAAGAAATTTGATTCAAATGCTTCTCTGGGACTGTCCTGGGAAACTTCAACATGTCCGATGCCATCTTAGAGGTGAAGGTTAGTCCTAAATCCGAGCTACTAAGGAGCCTGAAGAAAGAGAATCATTAATTCCAGGCCAGCTTAGGAGCAAGTTTACTGCCAGCCCAGACACCAGCCCAGTGGAGTCGGATTCTGTCTTAGAATAAAAAGAATGCCAGGGCTCTAGCTTAGGGAGCAAGAGATTGGCTAGTATGTTTGGCATTCCAGATTAATCTCATGCACTAAAAAAGAAATTTACAGAAAAAAGGAAGAAAGAAAAAATCATTTTCCCTCTTCTTCCCCTTTCTCTCTTTCTTTCCTTTTATTTTTCTCTTGAAGCTGGAGACCTTGCCCACTCTACGCGAGCTCCCTGCACTGAGCTATGACCCCAAGCC
Source organism: Bramus lutescens (assembly GCA_001685075.1). Taxonomy (NCBI): domain Eukaryota; kingdom Metazoa; phylum Chordata; class Mammalia; order Rodentia; family Cricetidae; genus Bramus; species Bramus lutescens. Next base: position 221,754 of record LOEQ01002202.1, on the reverse strand, counting down.
CAAGTGTGTTTTCCTTAGGCTAGCTCATATAATGGTGCAGGCTGGACTTCAAGGTCCGACCGCCCGGAAGGCTGCTTGTTTTCCTCTGGAGTACATTACTCTGCTTCTCTCCACGCATTTGGAATGGAATTGCCAGGATTCCCACAGACCCTTTGCTAACGGAGCAAAAGATCAACAAGTTCCTCACCATTCTTTCCAACCCCAAATAGAAAATTCTTTAATAAAACCAAACAGCAGCCTTAATGGACTCTTTAAAAAGCTGTTATAAGAATATAACCCTAATAAAAGCAACCCTCTCTAGCTTATCCCAGCATGTGTCAACCACAAGGGAAGCACCCAGTGGGCATTCAAGGAGATATTGAAAATTGATTTAAAGCACCACCGGTATCTCTAGGGAGCTGCAGCAGAGGGCTTGCCTTTCACAGCATTACACACCTCTTCCTCCTCTCTCCTCCCCAGGCCTGAGAGTCACATAGGAGAATCATAGCTCTATGCGCTTGTTGGCGTGCACACTCTGACTCTGTCTGCTGGAGTGGAGTTCCTGTTGGTTCTCATCAATCCAAACCAAGTGTGTATTTTCAGTTTGGAAGGGCACGGAGGAAATGTCATCCTAAGGGAGGATTCTTGAGAAGGGCATGGCCAGGGCTACGTCTCCTGACAGACTGGTATGAAAATGACCAGGTGACGTTGCTCACTGGATGTCATTGCATCCAGAAGGCTAAAATGACAGTTTGTCTTTCATCCATGTGAGATCCTTCTGCAGACTCCTCACATGGAAGCCGTCCCGGTGTAAGGTAACACTGGCTATTTGGTATGGTACCAAAAGAAAAGATGGCAACCTTTGTTTTGTACTAGAAGTTTCCTCCCGTGAACAACTGAGAAGGGGAAATTTGAACCTGAATGATAGTGCCCATTTTAGTGAACGATGCTACATTTTAACACCAAGAACAACAGGGAATTTGTTTTAAGGCAGGCATTTGCAGTAATGAACAGCAACACAGGCTTTGTCTGTGGGAATGTGTGTCTAGACTAAGTCAGTGACAGAGAAAGCTGGTGACTGAGATGAAGGGCATGGTACGCCAGGGTCACGTGGGCTTGAGAGGCAAAAGTGGAAGCCCAGGTGTGATGCCCCTGTCTTCAACAGGGTAAAGAAATAATGCAACCGACTTGATGCTCACGCCACACAGGGAGACCTTCAGGAATGAGTAGGACACATAGCTAACACACAGTAGGCAATCTGTGCATTTTATTGAATGAAGATCATAGGAATCATGCAACAAATCTCTATGCTTTGTGCTCTAGAGAATTCTTTGAACACACCTCTTCTGTTAAAGAGGATAGTGGGCTGTGATTACTTAAATTTAAAAGTCACCATTATTACCAGTATTGTGACATCAGGTAGAGCCTTGGCAAGAGACATGACTGGACTAGAGTCCCTTGAGGACCTACCACTAGAGGATGATTTCTAAATCCCAGGCTAGGCTCTCCAAAGGTGCACCTGGAAGTACTAATGTCACTGGCCTGATACTTCAGCTGTGGCTTTGGGAGGAAGCGACAATTACGTGGAAGGTGGAGAGGTGAAGTACCTAAAGCCCTGCTCCCTCTCGGGCCACACCAGCTTGCCTTCTGCAAACCTGTCTTGGGAATTTTCTCAAGAGTCTCCTCTGACTTGACAGTCGACTCGGCATTGCTAGAATAGCCATAAAGGGTGATGTCCCTCCTTCCCATGCAACCTATTGGATGCTACATTTTCCACATTCTTTACAGCTTAAAAAACATCCAGGAGCTGCACATTGCTTGCCAAATACGATCCGAATTCCACGCCGAGTCATCATTCTCTGTGATATTCTGCCACAGGCTGAATGTTTTAACTTCGTACCCATTCTGCCTTGGAGGAGGCACACAGCACCTCAATTGTTCTTTCTCTCCCTACCGTCTTCCTATCTCTCATGATCTTCTTGCTGCTAAGAGTGTGTAACTTGCTTCAAGCCCATCTCTAATGCTACCTCTTGAAGGTCTTCACATCCTGGCACTTGGTAGCCAGAAGGCAGAAATCTGCCCTTCTTTGGTTGGTATTTTGAAACCAGAATTTGACAATGATTTGCTTATCTGTCAGTCATAAAATGATTGAGCCATTAAATATTTGCCTCTCAAGACTATGTCAGGTTTTATTCTTCTTTGTGCATTTTATTACTTTTAGCATAATGGGGCATATAAGAAGGGTAGGGGATACATTTGGGGTGACGAGGCTGTTTGTGATTTAAGTAGATGTGAGTGCATAGAATCGTGAACACTCTAGTTTTCCCTTTTGTATCAGTTCATGTTACTGAATTTCACCTTGCTCAGGTTCTTTTTTAGAGAAAAAGTTAGTGATTCAATAAATTCTTACGTATTCCTAGCATCTATTTGCCAAATTGGAATCCTGTCTTCCTCCTTGACTTCTTCCCTGGTGCAGAAGAGAGCAAGTTATGGTGTGACTGCTTTTCAGTGGAAAGCTGTCACTATGCCTTCAGGTCCCCAGCTTCCCCTTTTCTGGTCAGAGCAACCTAGCAGGCTGTGATTCCTGTGACGCTCACAGCCTTCGGTCCTCTGCGAGTGACGGGAATCTCTCTCCATATTCTCCTGTCCATAACCTGAAAAACAAACAAGGAATACAGGACTTGTGGGTCTCTCTCTGGGTCTTCCCATTCTGCAGGGGAGCTAACCAGAATTCACTTTGTTTGTAAATAAGTGCCCGTTATAGACACTCCTCCCCGCCAGTGCCTGTGAGTTTTGCAATTTACCACTGACGACAATTTAAAATGGCATTTAAATGCAATATTTAATAGGGTTTAAACAGTGATTGTGAATGGAGTCATTAGACCTCCCGTGACCCTCCATCTCCCATGAATGATCAGCCTTTGAATATGGATGGAAGAGGAGCCCTTGGGCTAAGCCTGCATGCAGCCTCTCTCTTTTACCTTGCATTCTGCAAAATGTCACCAGCTTTATCTTTCTCAAACACTCCCCAACTCGGGAACATTACTAGCGACTTATTATTTGTTAAGAAATGCCTTAACTTCCTATGTCAGGGCTGTTAACCTTACACACATATCAGAATTAGCTGGGGAGTACTTTGCTTGAACACACCAAAGCCGGGGCTATTTGAATTAAAAGTGCCAGACAGTGAGATTTCTCTGCCAGCACTCTTTCTAAAACTCCTTAACTGATTCTAATACGCAGCCGGAGTCAAAACCTACCATCTTGGATGATGTTTCTAGAAACCTGGATAGAAAATGGCAGGGACAGATGTGTAACATATGCACTAGGAAGCAGAGAACTGAGCCAACCGAGGTGCTGCTGCGGAACTTTGGGAAGGAGGAAGATAGAGTTTTGGCTCTCTGAGTGAGAGCGGAAAAGGAGATCACAACTAGTCATGGCTGGCCACAGGTGCTTGGCCCCTCCTGGGGCTTTCTATCAGGTTCTGGCAGAGTTGCAAGCAATGCATTGTGCCGCAGTGGTGTCGCATTAAGTCACTGCTTCCTGTGCTGGGGGTCCCAACTCCGCGCTTCCTAAGGGATAGGAACTCTGACAGGCAGACTTGTATTGGATTATGCTTTTCCCCAGCATAAATGTGAACAGGAAGACAGAGTCTTGCCTGTCATGGCTACTCACAGGCTAAGGGCCAGCCTTTCTGTCCCATTGTGGAATACACTCTTGAAAGGAAAAAAAAAAGTGCTCCCACTGAGATCAAGCAGAGACAGCCACCACACCAACTTATTTTTGGTGGTTTTAGCATCTAAGTTTGGCCACAAGACCTGGGTGGCTTTATCAAAACTTTTTATGACTGTGCTTTTGAAAATGTTCCTCTCTAGTCATCGTTATGAGGTAATGTATTAGGTAATGTCTTGAGAAATGGCCAGAGGGCTAAAATGTCAGCTTTACAGCTCACATACCTGAGGATAACAATGTTGGTTATTATTTTTACAGTACAGTATCTCTGGAATGCCTCATAAAGAGAAATTAATACTGACAACTGTGTCTCTGTATTAAACACAGTTCTACTGGGAAAAAAGAGCCTAGACTACTCACTAATGCTTTGGTTAATTCCTCGCCTTTGCACCCCCCTCCCAATGTGTAACCTTCATTTCAGCTATCTATCACAGCCAAGTTGAAATTACCCAGGTCTCCCTGAAACCCACAGATAAGTTCCAATCACATTTATTTTCAGAACCCAAATTTAATCTCAAACATTGTCACAAAATACCTTACAAATGACAGCATGAAAGGAAATATCTGCACATTAATTCAAAACTTAGCCCTCACACTGGAAGGACACTACTATTTTGAAATCTCAAAGACCGAATAAAGAATGTTAGTTACAAGGGCTAAGTACGCGTACATAGCAATCCAGGGGAGAACACTGCCAAGGAAAGTGTCTTAAAACTCATCAAGCTCTCTACCAGTGAGTCTTCCAATAACCAGGGTGAAGACTGTTGAAGTTTTCAAAATCTCTAATGTAGTTGAGTTTGTCAGCTTAATATGTTTCTGCTGGCTTGAGTTCCCTTCAGGCTTCTCGTTTAAAGATTTATTTTAAATAAATAAATAAATAAATAAATAAATAAATAAATAAATAAATAAATATGTGTATGGGTGCTTTGCTTGCATATATATCTGTGTACCACATATATGCAGTGCCCGAAGAAACAAGTGGAGGAATCAGATCCCTGGGAACTAGAGTTACAGAGGGTTGTAAGCCATCATGTGGGTGCCAGGAGCTAAAGCAGAGACCTCTGGAGGGGCAGCCAGTGCTCTAACTACTAAGCCCTCTCCAGACCCCCACTCCCGCTTTTAGAGATTGCATCTTTATTGGCAGCACATGCCTTGCCTCAGCCATGAAACCAGCTAACCTTCCGTTTTCGTCAGTTTGGTTTCTCTTATAGTAAATGGTGCCCTTGGCCAGGAGGATTTTAGAGGCTGATCCCTACTCTATGCACGACCAAAAAAAAACAACAAATCCAGTTCTGCTGCAAAGACCATTGGAAAATAGCCAACCATAGTACTGACTTTCTGTTTATCTCCATGCAGAAGTTCCCAGAAGCGACAAAGGCTAAAAAAGACCTGCCTTAGAAAGTGAGGGTGCTAGGAAAGAAATGAGAAATAAAAACAACACTAAAATTATATGTGTATCTGTTCATTTATATCTTCCTAGTTTTTATTATGTATGTGCCATCAATGCAGGCTGATTTTTTTAAAAATATATTTAATGGGTCCTATGTAGAAATCACCCTGGTATGAATAAGTACAATCTCAAGGGCAATTGGTTATTTCTCCAGATCAATCTCTTTCAGCCCTTTAAAGCTAAAAATCATTAATCAATAAATATGAATTAAGTATATTAGTTAATTGGTTAATTACTGTAAAGTAGTATCAGGAGCTGTTGATGCCGAGAGACCAGTTGCTAACTGAAGAAACATGGCCTTCAAAGAAAAACTGTGATCATGTTCTTATACGCCACAGACCAACTTATTTTCGTATTTGTCTTCTGTTGGAGGTTGGGATCTAGGTTGTCTTTGCTTTTCATTATCTACTCCTACTCTATCACACATGTATTAGACATGAAATCTGGTCATACATGTGTGCGTATTTACATTTGATATGTTTGTAAAGAATTAATATCAGTAAGTACACGTGTCCTGGAAACTCATTGTTGTTCTGTGTTGAGAGTCAGAGCTATGTTCTTCTTGTCCTTGGAGGTTTTATACTGGTTTTAAAATCCAATATACTGATGGGAACCTGGGGGTGGTATCCATTTTAACTAAATTGGTAGCACAATAGTGCCCTTTGGTACATGTTTCTAGGCACAGTTCTAAAGAGTTTTCCAATGAAGACGATTTTGGCATCACTGACTCTTGGTAAAATCCTTAAAAGGCTGTAGTGTAAAGAAAGGTAACTTCCTATCTAAATATGCTTCTGTATCTCACAGAAGTATGATAAAATATGGGATGGGATGTATTTTTTCCACCTGAATTGTGTATTCTGAAGTCCAAAGGCAGAGAGAGAGAGAGAGAGAGAGAGAGAGATGTTCAATGATTTTATCCCAATGTGCTTGGAGGGAAATGTCCCTTAAATTTTGTTTTATCTAAGAATGCAGTGTGATCAGAAGCCAGCTGAAAAAAAAGAAAAAATAACAAACAAAACTAAAAAAATAGGAGCAGTTTATAGATGAGGAAGTTCACTAGGAAGGGACAGGATCTCTCTGGTTGGTCACCTTACTAGAAAGTCTGATGAGCTCACAATAGAGGACCAGAACATCCTCTGCACCGTCTAAGCCCATGTGAGTTTGAAGCAAACGGATGCAGGTGTAGCATAGTAACAATATCTTTTGTTTACATACCATAATACACTCTGTTTCCCATTGAAGTTCTTTTAAATAGATAGATCAGGGAATTGTCCCCAGGTCACAGGCAAGGAAACAACCCTGCTAAGATTTGGTAGAGCTTACTTTTCCACAGTAGACGGGGCTAATGTGTAAGGAGACCCGGAATCAGGTTTCCCACAGAACCCAGAGGTGGCAAGCGGTTCTGGCTCTGCGTTCTTCTGATGGTGGGACCCTTTGTGACCCTCTCAAGTATTCTGAGTTGAAGCATCGTCGGCAACAAAATCAAATACAAGGTTCACATAATTGCTCTGGGAGTGAAAGGATGTGTAGAAACAGCTCTATTAGCAGCACAGTAACCTGAGATATGTCTGCTTACCCTTACGCTCTTCCCCACACAGTAGCAGTCTCAGAAGCATCCACTGATGGGAGCTCAGTGCACGATCTGCAGTTTGGAAGGTTCCCAAACTCTAAAATCAAATATTTCTGAAAAGATAGAGCAACAAAATCTTACCTGAAGTAAGCAGGCCAATTTATCATCCTGCTTTCCACTAGTTAGCAGGAGTACAAGATCATTTCTGTTGTTGTTAGTACGACAGCATGTTATCCTCCAATAACGCACTGGAATCTCACTCCCTCAGCTTAAATGCGGCATAATGATGGACAGAGTCCTGAGTAGGGGTTCTGTGGATGGAAGAGACAAGGTGATTCTAGGCTCTGCCACATGAATAAGCTTGGAGATGCTTTGTGTTTCCAGTCTTGACTGACATTGAGCTACCACAGCCCTCTGGAAACCTCTGTTGAGAGCCCGAAGAAGTCACATTGGGAAATGGATGAGCAAAGGCAACAGATAATGCAGACCCAGAGCCTAGTCTCTGACCTACCACATCCCTTGTAATTTGTTACCGTTACTGGGCTGTTTCGATTAGCAGAACTCTTCAGCATTGGGTTGTTCATAAAATTTCTCCTAAAATAATTGATTTGTTGTTACTATGGTTAATTAGAATACTGAGGGCATTTATTTCTTTTTCCCTGATCTCAGGCTGGATCTGTGCCATTTTAAAGTGCAGAAAGCTGCATTGGTTTAATTCCAATATTACTTTGCCAAGTTTTTTTTTTTTTTTGAAAACAAACCCTTAATAATGTATGAGGTTTACTTCATGGATTTTAGGAAACAGATCCAAACAACCTTATGTGATAAGGAGTGCCTATTGTAGGTCAGCTCAGTATAGTTCTCAAACCTGGAGTCTATGACCTTTATTTGTTGCTGTGTTTTAGTGTGTGGAGGAAGGCCAGGTGTGTAATCTATCTTGGCTGTGATCTGCTCTGCTGTTCCACAGGTAGGAGCACGTGAGTTTGGGATGACTAATTCACTTAGAATCTCAAGTAGGTCTTGAGTCAGAAAGCTCTTTCAGATATCTGGTCACCACAAATCATAGACACCTAAGAGGACACCAGATTCCCTCTGGTGTTTAGACAACAGGCGAATCCACAGCGCAGCCTTTCTCAACCCAGCTGGAGCCTCACCACCAAGCGCTCTAGGCCATTTGGCCCTTCTCCAGTGGAAGAGCTGGTGCTTCCGAAAAACAGGGGGAAAATGGAGAGGGATGCCCTGAATAGAAGGACCGAGAGTCACAAAATCGTGTAAATCTTGTCTCGCCAGGGTGAAGCTAATGAAACCAGCACCAGACAAGGGAAAGACTTACATTAGGACAGCATGATTTATAGGAGAAAATGCCATCTGACCTCAAGATACAGAAAGAAATTTGAAAAGCAAAATTGTACAACCAGAGGAACAATGCTGCCAAAAATTAGTCCATTAAAATTAACTCTTGTAGAACAAGAGATACCAAAAATAATGTAGCACTAGTTTTACAAAAACTGGAAAGCTAGATATTAAATTTATTGTGTCTATATTACTTATGCACATAAGAATTATAAGTATATATTTGTGTATATATGGAGAGATTAATATATATATTTGTGCATATGGAGAGATTCTATAGCACTATTATAAAATATGATCTAGAAAAATGCCTACCTAATTTAGTAATTAAAGGAGTTCCCTTTGGAAGAAGAGGAAGGAAAACGAGGGGGACTTCAAATCTGTCATATTTCATTTTAAAAATATTTTATTTCTTTTAAAATGGCAGGTATGTTATTAATCAATGGGTTTGCTTATTAGACATATGGGTATTTGTTATTCTGCTGCATTCTTATGTTTGAAAGATACTCTAATAACATACAATGTAAAAATGCTTTCTATTTTAGTAATTCCTCTAATTTCTGTATGAGAAAACATGAGAACTAATTAGGAAATTTCGGTCCCTAGAAGCTTTTCATGTTCCTCAACATACATTAAAAGCTAATTCTCCGAGACTTCATTTATTTCCCTCAGCTTTATATCAGAGGCAAAATGGAGAAGAGATCACTGCTGGTGGGCTTAGGTTCTCTCATCTCTGTCTCTCTCGACAGTGGCAGTTTCCACATCCCCACAGCTGTCATCCACGCTGCTATAAAGTACGCTTTGTTTCACTTCCTGTCCCAGTGTCCACATCCTGGAAGTCCAGAAAGCTCCCTCTGCTAAGTCCTGGGATGAGCTGGGGCACGGCCATAGTGGACAACTGTTCCTGACACTCGACTGTGGCAGCTG
>LOEQ01002202.1:199033-212736 GCA_001685075.1 Bramus lutescens | reverse complement strand
TCTGTCGCTGGAGAATGTGCATTTAACGTCTTGTCCCACTCCCTGATGCTAAGCAGCTCTTTCGGTCTTTTAATAGATTCTTGAGGGAGGAGGAAATGGAGGCTGGAGTTCACTTTATTCACTTGTGTGTCTGACTTAGTCACACTGGCATCTGGCACCATGCCTACTGTTTAGACAGATGGCATTGTTTTCTGTTACATATATACACACTCCTGAGCCCATGCCATATGTCCCTAGGACTGAAGATAGATACAGTGCATTGGTCAAAATTGTATTTAATCAGACATTGAGGTATAAACCCAATGTGAACATTCTTTGCCATTTATATAACTAGGTCAAATGAGGTTCAGGTTTTTTCAAGATGGCATTGGTAAGGATGCAGGAAATGGTGCTGTATGCAGTGGTACCCTTATCATTAGTGAAGGAAGTATGAAGTACGTGGTAAGAGGATGCCTTTGAGAAGCTTTCTCCCATAGAGAGGGAGGAGAAGCTTCCCGAGGGAGGTGCCTAGAACATCCTGGTGTTCTAGGTGCAGAGACTTCGTTCTTCTTCAACCCTGGTGTGTCTGTCTCCCAGACTAAATGCTTTCCAGAACTCACTGAGGCTGGCCTTCTCCCACTCTACCGTGAGCCCTGATACTGAGGGCACCAAACTCTGCATTCATAGGCTGAGTCCAGCCAGCTTAAGCACTTTGTAAATAAGGATTTATTGGAATCCACCAGTGCCTACTTTACAAATTGTCTACGGCTGCTTTCCCACTGCAGTGGGGAAACCTTAATCGTGCTGAAAGAGACCATATGGTCCCAAACCCCCAAATATTTACCATCTGGACCTTTGCCAAAACTATGTGCCAATTATGAATAATACAATTTTATGTCTTGGAAGACTGACTGAGTTGTACAATATTTCTGAGAAATAGCCAGTCAAAAATATATTCATATTCAAGTAATACCATGCTTGTATCTCTCTTATTTTTTTTAATTTTGCGAAATTTAATAAGTATTCTTAATAAAAACAGTCTCTTGGCTAGTTTGCTTTTCCCTGCTTAAAATAATAATGCTGAGGGTGTCGTTATACCGTACCTCAAGTTATGCTTCAGAGCCATAGTAACAAATAGAATATGGTGTTGGCAAATAAATAAACAAAAGAGCTCTAGACTAAACTAGAGAGCCCTGAAACAAACACACTCAACTATAGAAACATAAGTCTGATGAAGAAGATATGTTCCATGTGCATATTTGTGTGTGTGTGTACATGTGATTTGTTGTACTTTAGTGACAGCCAGGAGACTGAAAGTGACAAGAAAGTCACTTTTTTGGTTTAGTTTGACACTGCAAATGAGGAGTTTGATCTAAATCACAAGAAAATCAATGCCCTAGTTCATAAAGTGCTTTTTCAAGTCTATGCCACTAGTCCAGGGTTTCAGATTAGTTCTCTCCTAACATAGTTAATGGGCATCCAAACGCTGAAACCAACGTGCAGCTTGCATGTGTCTCCATGCATTGTTATGATGTCATAGGTTTCACTGCAGCAAGTGTACTCTGAGATTTAGCTTTTCTTTGTTTCCCGGTACTGAGTTATGCTCAACACTCACTCTGGTCTTGTTACTTGTTCTTTCTCTGTGCCCAGTCTTGGCAGCTCAGACAACTGTTCAAACACTGGAGAAAGCCAAGAGCCCTAGAAGAAGTTATCAAAATGTGGCAAGCCTTGTAATCCCAACATCACAGAATGACTGTCAGACAGTGAGCACCTAAAGTGGCAAGGCAGAAGCTGTTGTGTGTCAGGCACCTTCCTCCTCTCCCTCTAGGGATGCTCACTTAGGTTGCCATGGTGTATCTCCTGCATCTGAGCTCTCTTTTCCCGGGAGCCATGTCAATCCTGGTAGAGTCCTCAGATTCTAGCCTTCATTTGCAAAATTTCTGTGCAGGAGGAATCTTCTGGCTTGTGGATAGTGGGAATGGGGTTGTAATTTTCTAGACTATTTGGGGATGCGGCCGGGAAATGGATGAATGTGTACCAGGCTAAAGTGGCAGACGGAATATGAAGCGGTTGGTATGCAGTCTGCTGAAATCTTTCCACCTTGGCAACTGTTTTCTCCAAAGCCCAAGTGCATGGTCAGGCTTGGATTTCCTCCCTCACATTCTCAGCTGGTTGTGCTAACTCTTCTGTGGGAGTCTACCTGCATGGCTAGGCAACGGTTGACAAGATAATCTTCTGGAACAGTTGTGTAGAAAGAAAACAAGACAGCTTCTATTTGGTTTCATCCTGGTAGCTGGCCAAGTCATCCACTTCCCCAAACTTGGGGGTTTTAATATAATTCTGATATTTCAGAAATGATGTATAGAAACCAACACTGAGGGGTTTAATGAGGTGCTAAATATTAGATCAAAAACAAGAATTAATACATAAAGAACAGTAATTGTTATAACATCTTTTCTAATGGGTTAGTTCATTTTATACCCCCAAACAGAGCAAAGTTGAACTTAAATTCAAAAATCAAATAAGTAGCTGTGACCATGGTTGATTTTGAGAATGTTCTAGAGGTCTTAAGAGGAATAGAAGTGGCCCTGAAAGATTTTCAGGGCCTAACAGTTCACTATCCACCCCTGAATTCATTTTATAAACATTTATTTAGCCATATGCTAGATTAATTTGTTGGAGCTCAAATAATACTACTGTCTCACCTCTGTTTCTTTGATGTCTTGGGATGTTGAAGCTCACTGTGTCTTTCATTTGAAATGTACAAGGCCAAGAGAAGTAGGAAAGTTTCAGCTGAGATCATTTCTGAGAATCTCTTCAGACCTTGTTTTCATACATGTGTATTACTTGGATGAGCTTGAGGTATCTCCATCCACTATGACAGAATGATAAAGTGGGGAAGGGAGAGACCAGCGTGTTGGAAACAATCTGTCAAGTCCGTCTCCATCCTCCCCCATTTTCCCTGCTTGTAGATCCCTGACTTTGCTCTCAGGTTTCAAGCAGCCTTACAGTAAGGGATAGAGACTATCTTGACCCAAGGGGACTGATGTGGCTTATCTAGGACAACTAGGGAATCACTGGTGTGGGGGTATAGATGTGTCCTCTAACTCCAGGGTTTCCTGAATTAGAATCATTCTGAGTATCTGCAAGACTCCCTCAGAAAGAGAAAAGCAAGGCTGCCAAGTCCATTTCCCCTGCAGGAAATCTGCAGAGGGTCAGTAAGCAATTTGTACAACCAAGAGAAAACTTAAAAGGAAAAGAGCTTTCTCCCAAAGGTAGAGCAAGGGTGTTTTCCTTTCTGACAATCTACCCTACTTCTTCTCAACTTGCCATGTTCGTTCCCATGTCTAGTTGGGTGATGGGCATTTTAGCTGCAGCTGGAAGCTATAACCAAGAATGTAGGAACACTCAGCTATGGCTCTGACCCTTCCTCTCTTACCTCACCCCTGCTAGAAGTAAAAGGTGACACCAGTTGCTTGGCATTCTGGGGAGCAGATAGTTTAGACCTTATCTTTTTTCTTTACTTTTCTCTTCTCTTCTTTCTTTTTTTGAAGAGGTTAGGCAGGACTGCCTGTGAGTTGAGACTCCATGCTCTTGGTGAGGCTAAATTGTCTTTGTTTCTTTGAAATTTACTTTTAAAGCACAAATTCATTGAAAAATTATTAAGAATGTCAAGATTTTGATCATAGAACATTACAACCTGATCACAAGACTATTCTGAGCTTGTGGACTTGTGGAAGTGCACATAACCATGACCACAGTATCCATGTCTGCATAGGTTATACATGATTTGGCTCCCGCCATCTTGACACCCCAGGGGAGTCATAGCAGCTTTAGAAAATAAAGAAAATAATACCTGTGCCCTTGACTTTATTAAGCAACTAAATTAACCAGCCTTGTAAATGGCCTGGACTCAAGAATTCTTGTTGTGAAAAGGAATAGAATTCTTGTTTTAAAAACCACTTTGTCCTGTATGCTTTATTAATCACAACTGAAAACATCCTAACTAATAGAAACATCATGCTCACGCCAAGTCCACAAAGGTTCTAGACAGAGAAAGAACACTGCAGGAGGTTTGCTCTTAGCAGTGACTCTGTGGTGAGTCACACAGAGGATGCTGTCACCACTTTTCTCTGGACACTGCGGGCTGTGAGGAAGACCACTGTGGGCTAGGGAACAATAGAAGACAGTGCCATCACATTCCGCCCCCTCACATTCTTCCACCCTCTGATGGATCATCAGGCCCAGCAGGGCAAAACCCAGAAAAAGACAATCCACAGCTTAGATGCTACCCACAAGCTGAGACTGTGGAAAGAGCTCACTGGGGGCGTCATGGAGAGCTTGAGACAAGATTTTACAACGGTGATGCCGTGGTTTGACGGTATTTCAAAAGCCTGTGTGCTGGAAATTCAATCTCCCTCGTCTTGGAGAATGGATTAATTTCCTCTATCATTAGAATATGTTTGTTAGTTATCTCAGAAATGAATGCCTAAAAAATGGGTGAGTTTGGGTCGAGGTGTAAAGACAGTGGTAGAGCCCTTGCCTAGCATGTGCAAGGAACTAGGTCTGATTTCTTGCAACACAAAAGGATGAAATCTCTTGATGTCTTCTTTTCTCACCATGGTGTCTCTCTCTCTCTCTCTCTCTCTCTCTCTCTCATCTCTCTCTCTGCATCTCCATGCATATGCATGTCCCCACAGAGAAAAGAAAAGTGTGTGGGATCCTCTGGTCCCCCAGAAGGACAGCAAGCATCTCTCAAGCCCAATACTATACTTCTCTACCTCGCAGAAATTCACTAGGCAAATATTTGGGATTTTGTTCTGGGTCTCTCTCGCTTATTGGGTTGAGAAGCTAACCACTAAACTTAAAGTGCCATGTTCATGTGGTAGTGCCTAATCTGTCCTTCCATTTCCTTCCAATACATGAGCCTTTATGATTCTCCAATGTCTGACTCTGTCTGCCTGACCTACAGATCCTAAGACCATGGCCTTATGAAATTTCAGAATGGACCAAATCTGAAAAAATCTATGGTGAATGAGGGGTTTCTCCTCTGGCAAATATAGATTCTGAGGAAAAAAGTCAGCAGAAGATGTTGAAGAGAGGAGTTCTGGAGGAAGATGTGTAAGGGTGCCCCCTCTGTCAGATGCCTGCAACTGTGCAGCCATAACCATGTCTTCTACCTGAGGGAATGGAGGTGATCCTTAGAGGCTTCTGCTTTCTCCTCATGAATATTTAGGCATCAAGCATACTTCTCCGATCTAGAAACCAGCTTAGACATCTGTAAATTATGGGTCATTTCCTACTCTCTTAGGTTGTCCTGGTTTAAATAATGTTTCTCCAAATTTAGGTCACATTGAAGTCTTAGAATGTGACCTTATTTAGAAATATGTATGATTAGTTAAGATGAAGTCATGCAGGACTCAAGAGGGCCATAAATTCAAGGACTGCTGACATTAAAAAAAGAAACATAAAGACATTTAGGAAGGAAAGCCACATGAACACAAAGATAGAAATAAGCCACAAGCAGCTCAAACAGGCAAGAAGCGGGGACATGCCCCCAATCTTTGGAGGAGTATGGCGCTGCCATACCTTCTCCTTACCTTTTGTTTGGACTTGACCTCCAGAAATGTGAGAGAATGTTTCTTACTGTGATCTCAGGAGTAACATACATTTATTATTATTACATTATCTTGTAACAATAAGGCTTGAGAGCTGGTTTCTGTTTCGGTCCTAAATTATGAAAGGGGACAAGGTAGGAGGGTTATCCTTAATAAAATGATTTCTCACTGTGGCGCGCAGTGAGACAGGCTTCCCCTTCTCTCTATCAGGAGCCCCTGAGGTAAGATTTTCAAACTGAGTGCGGCGTGCATGCCCCCCCCCACACCTCTCCCAGCTTCTCTCACACCCGCCTTTCCATCACACTTCTCTGCCAAAATCAGATCGCCTGGGCTTCCTGTTTGAATGGGTGAGGGTTTTCAGTGACATCAGACAAGAAGGCAGAAACTGCTGGAAGTTTCCTCTGTGCTATGTTAGCAGCACATGGGTGAATCAAGCTCATGCATTATTCAGAGAGGAAAATATGTGGGCTTTGAGTGAACTTTGGAGGAGTGGGCAGCTATTGTTCTGCCTCCTAGAGCGCAGAGAGCAAGTTGCATTCCTCACAGCAGAGCTCATGGAACACACCCAGACACTGTGGGGAACTGGCCAGAGACATCTTCTGTGAGCTCGGAAATCTCCAAACTCCACAAAGGGCAGCTGGGAGAAGCCTCCTGAAACCTGCACACTCCTGCCTTCTCACCCAGTGTGTCTGAGTGAGCCGTGTGCTTACAGCTCTCATCTCAATAGAACTTATGGCGTTTTTTTTCCCCCTGGCATCTCCCTAGCTTAGTTTTTCTCCCAAGCTATATACATAAACAGAAATAAACACATAGTCATTTCCAGCTGCAGGAAAGAAAACAAGAAGAAATAAAGACAGGCAGAAAGTACTATTGGAAAGCAGAGACGGTAGATGCATCAAGTGTGGTTAAGGGTTGGGTGGGGGAGCAGAGAGAGGGGAAGAGCAGGGACAAGTCAAGGAAATGTCAGGGGTCTCTTGTTAGAGAGGTAGAAATACCTTCAGACGAAGAAGGGTGAACATATGAAAAAAGCCATAATAAACCATACTATTAGCTATCTCCCTAAAAAAACTTATAATATGTATTAGTCTGCATATAAACATACATATATACTTTAAATGAAATTTTCTCAACTGGGCTGACAATGCTCCCTCCGAGAGCCAAAGACCCTATAACAAAGTCCCCAACACCAGACATGGCTGCCTCCCAGACGTGCAAAGTAAGTTGCCATTGCTGAACTCATACGCAGGGCCCAGAGGACCCTGAGCTGGAACTAATTTGAATGCTTCCTACCCGAGAACCAGTTTCCATGGTACCTGAGGGCACCATGGATGCTTGTAAAGGAAGGAAGCAACCAAAATTTGTTCCCAGCTATGATGCCTGTGAACCACAGCAATGACCAACATGGGCAGTAACTGTAAGGGTGCAGGACTAGCATGCATGCCTTGATAGCAACTAACAGCTGTCTAGTTGGTCTTAAGAACTCCTCAATAATGAGCAAACCATGCCTGGTACTAGAAACCTAGCTAATTACTCAGTGTTAATAACCTTATGGTTATTGAAAGAGAATCTACTAATTTACCAAACCAGCATAATCCCTAACTACACGCCCAATGCTCACAGATACGTATAGCCCCCACTTCTCATCAAGGGAACTTCTCTTTGCAACAGACAGAGAGATCATTAGAGAAAATCACAACCAATCAAACCACAGAGGTGTGGTGTACAGTCCTAATGGGTATATTTACAACACAACCCCTGCATCTACGACTCAAGGAACATTGGGGAAGAAGAGATAGAAATAGTGTAAGAGGCAGAGGGTCAGAGAGTTTTCTGGGAGAAGCATCTCCTAGGAACGTCAGAAGCTACATCCATAAAGACTCACCAACACGACGGCCTAAATCTGAGCTGAACAAGAACAGCGGACATGCCAAAGTGGAGAGGAAAGCTCCTAGGGTGTCAACCTTACACGAAGAACAGCAAAGGCAGCAAAGAATTGTAGGCTTTGGAATGCAGAGAGGGAGAGAAATAGTCTGCCGCAGGGAAGAGCACACCAACCCATTATCCAATACCAAATGACCGGCCCTGAAAACATACATACAAGTTACACTGTACAGACTGGCGCATTGTCGCTACTGATACCCATGTCAGATAGAGCAAGGCAAGACTGCGTTTTCAATTAGTTTTTAAGTTTTGTGGTAATTGTTTTTAGCAAGTCTGGCTTGAGCTACTTATCTGGGAAGGTTTACTCACATTCTCTGGGGTTTTATAATCACGAGGTTTTGGCCATCCACTCTTATATGGCTGCTTTAATCTGCAGAGTTGGTAGAGGGAAGGAAATGCAAAGATGCATGGATGGAGCAGATGGTGAGACTGCTGTGGATTGCTTCCTGTGACTGTGATAAACACCATGCCCCAAAGCACCTTGGGGATAAAAGGGTGTATTTGGGTGCAAGTTAGATTCCCTCATGTAGAGAAGTTTGGGCAAATGCTCAATGCAAGAACCCGGAGCAGTAACGGAAGCAGAGGCCTTACCAGAACATTCCTCACTAGCTTACACCCCATAGCTAAGTGCTCAGTCTGAATTCTTCCACAACCCAAGACCACATGCATAGGGGACTGGACCTTCTTATGTTAATTGTCAATAAGAAAATGCCCCCATAGACATGCCCACAGGACAATCTGATGGAAGTAATTCCCCAACGGGGGGTCCCTCTTTCTAGGTGTGTCAATCTGACAGCATAAGCGATTACAGAGAATTTGATTTAGAGCAATATTATCTAAAATGTAGCTGGAGGTGAACTGGAGGCTTGGCCAAGTGGCATAAACAGTACTGATTTTTCAGATTGCTTAGGTACATGATCCAAACACTGATTTACATTATTGAAGAAAAACCAAGAGCCAATAGAAGAATTATGTAAGAACACTGAATATTGTTCTTTGAACATTTATTAAGCTTGGTTCTCTGAATATGATCTTCTGTAGGTGAGATTAGGAATGCACTACTATAGGTACCTGTCGATCAGCATTTAAGGGTTTGCAAGAAACCTATTATTTGAAAGTTAATAACCTTACAGCTGCCTGGGATCAGATGCTATTCAGTGTAACTAATAAATACAGTAATCTGAGCAAGTTAATAGGTTGTGCTGGGAACAAACTGATAATTTACTGATCAGTTGGCATATGTAGATTCGCCAGCTTGAGCATTTCTTGGTTGGAATGGCATTTGGAACATAGAAGGCAATCAAGTAGCAAAGACACATGAAAACTAAACAAAATTTTGTTTATATTTTGTTTGACAGATATTTCTAAGTCTGTAGACAAAATTGATCTCTGACCATTATATATGTCTGAGCACAAAGGCAGGGAACTGAATGTTTGCCAGAAAATAAAGTTGAAATTCCTAGTTTGATTTTTAAAAGTTTTTATCTCATATTAAGTATTTCTGTCGCTTCAGATTAAAATGCTGCAATTTGGCAGCTGTAACACTTGTACAAATACAGTAAGGTCATCTGTAGGCTGGCTGTTTACAAGTACTCACAATGCTTTAGCTTATGTCAATGTATCTTTGAAACTAGGATTATTTTGTGGAACATTAGGACAGGCCACACAGTTTACCTTGATAAAAATCTCAACCATTACTAGAACAAAAAATTAATTGTAAATAAATAATTTATCCCACATAAAAATTATTTATTCATTCAATAGATATTCTCAAGTTCCTATCATGTGTTCCAAGCCCGGTATTGATGGAACTGGGAACACAAACAAGATCAAGATAACCCGAGATGTTATGTTCCTAGGCCACGGGAGGGGCTCAGTGAGTGACGTGACACCCTACAAGCAAGATGACCTGATGAGATCCTTGGCACATGTATAAAACTAGGCGTGGCATGTATCTGTATAATCCCAGCACTGAGGAAGGGAGATGCCTGCACTTGCTGGCCAGACAGCCATACCAAATCAGTGAGCTCCAGGTTCAGTGATAGAGAGAATTAAAGAAGACACTCAGCATCTACTTCTAGCCTCTATACACATTCAAATGCACACACACACACACACACACGCGCGCGCGCGCGCGTTCTCCAAATTAACAAACGGTACCTAATGCTGAATCTTAAGTGATTACTGATCTAAAACAAGAAATGATCATCAGAATTTTATGTAACACAGTTTTTTAAGAACACAATTTGAGCTTTAAACCTTTTTATGGTGTTATGTTCACTACATCATGGTCATAAATAAAGCAATGGGCAAGTGCTTCTTCTTCACACTGTATGAACTGGTCGCTTTATCACTCAGTAGCTCCGTGGTGCTTATGTGTCAGCAAGCTCCCCTGTGCCCCACTTACTTTAATGGCATGGACAGAATAGAATTGTGGGTATTAGTGAACTGCTTAGAATTTACTTAATTCATAGAAATATGTTATTTGATTTTCTGCAGCTCAGTTAATTGGTGTAGCTCCAAGAGTGTAGCAAAAAAAAAAAAAGACAAACCAGGAGGTCAGAAGCAAAGAGCAGTAGCCTCAGTCACGGGAGGCCTGAGCCTGGAGGGTACCATTTCCTCAGAAGTGGTCTCATCTAGTCAGAGTCAGAGCACAGGGCACAGGGTGCTTTCTGGGCTGTCTTTTCATCCCGTCACAGAAGTTCACTTCACGGAAACTGAACTTCCTGGTTTTCAGCAACCTCTCCACCATGATAATCCTGCAAAACTGTGATTTGATTGGGCTGTATCCATAATTTAGGACACAGCTTTTTTGTCTTGTCTTGTCACTGATTCATCTGAATCAAAATGTATTTTTTTTTCAACTGGCATTACAGATGTGGACCGACCTTGCCGCAAAAGATTTCTTACACAGTTTCTTCTGGAAATTGATACTGGTAGTGGCAGACTTTCATGTTTAGAAAATAAATTCTGACCATTAGTCATCTAGCCCAAATAATGCCCTTTTAAAAAAAACACAGAGTTATTTGAATTGCTCTGAATAAAAAATAATGTTATTGTGATTTATTAAATAAAATGCCAAATACATGTTTAAATATATATTTAAAGCATTCAAGTGTTTTAAAAATGGTTTAATGCCCATTATTGATTGTTTAATATGTTTATTATTTCATTTTCTCTGTCTTGATGAATTTTTTTGAGAGTTCGACCCTGGCCCGAACACTCCAGAGCCCCCAGCTAGTCTGCGAAGAACACATCACCACTTGCTCTGCTCAGCTCGCTTCTGTGGCTGCTCTCTTATAACCATTTCATTATATTCTTTTTTCAAAAGTCACTTGTAAAAATTTGTTCTTAAGCAGTCAAGTTAAAGTTATAAAAAGAAAAATGAGCTACATACCCAAGCATAGCCTTGAGACTTAGCAGGTTTTTAATCATTGGCACATCCTACTCAAAAACTATACATTGGGGAATAAATAATCATTTGAAGCATCGCCATGGTACCCAGATATATACAAGCACTCACACTGGGCTAAAAAGAAATACACTTGTGGGAAGGGAAAAAATGCTCAACTTTCTTACATTGTCTTGAGGTTTGCTCATTAAAAACTCTTAAAATACTGTGGCACATTGAGGACACATCTGAAAATTGAAAACAGTGTCAGCAAGGTTCAATTTAGTAGCTCTGTTTTGTCTTCACTGCAAATCCTTGGCAGGAAATAATAAGAAAAAATAAATTGTGCGAGCGCCCATCATGCTGTTGGAGAAATATCTAACGAAAAGAGTGGTCAGCTTAGCCATTACATAGACACTGGTTAAAGACCAATCAGAGGTAACGTCCAGTCGAACCAGATGTGTGTGGAGCATCATCTGTTGTATGTTTCACCTGTGGGATTGCTCAAGGCTGAAACAATGCATCTGTGTATGGTGGCTTTTAACACGGTGGGGAAAGTTCTGCGCAAGGACAGGAAGTAATTGTTCTAGCTCCATTGGTATCCCCTGGGCTGACACACCATCTCTTTCTCCTCGGGTCCTGCCCTCTTCTCTGCCTTCCTTTTGTTCTCTGTAAACTTTCTGCACTAGCAGTCAAAGACTAACACTACCCAGTGCTCTTGAAATCAAATCCACAGTGTGTAGAGAAAGAGGAGAAGGCAGCAGAGGGACATGAGAAATTATCACGTTACTTTCTCTAGCTCTTAGTTTTCAAATTCTGCTGTAGTCTGGTGTTCTCCTTACCTCATCTGCTGACATTTATCACCTTTCCCAGGATGTACTCTGTCTTCTCCAACCATAACTAACCACGGTGAGGGCAGATGGCCTTATCTGTCTTACTCTTTGTGTCTGCATTGTGTTAAGTTACATCAGCTATGACATTAATATTATATATTCATCTGTTTAAAATGCTGAATAGCATATCCTTTATATTGTGTTATATTAAATTGCCAAATTTTCTGTATACATTAAAGAACAGGATAATATTTTATAAGGTTGTAATACATAACAAATCCAAAAGGAACATAAAAAAGCTAACCCCTGAGGAGAGTTTAGGGTAGCAATCTGAAACCCATTTGGCAAATATGAGTTTAACAACACACACAGTATCAAATGAAGCCAGGAATGGGTACATAAAATTAGAGGTGGACAAAAAGGAAGCCAACTGATAGATCTGAGCATCACACTAAGAGAAAAAACACATCTGGGTAAGGATGACAAACTAGCAAAGGACTTGAACTTGACATCAGCAGAGGAGACTAGAGTTGACCAAGTAGAAAAGCAAACCAGACCAAATATTTTTCGGAAACTTTACTTAAAGCAGAGGCTCTAGTTTCAGAAGAGTCACCATGCAGCACATGGTGGGTAAATAGAGGGAACTGACTCTGGGCTGGGATGAATAGCCAGAGCCTAGCTCTGAGCGTGGGCCAGCAAAGCAAGGGCCACAGCAGACAATGACAAAGGTAATGGGGTATGAGACAAAGGAAAAGAGGTAAATGTAACTGATGGTAAAGTTGGGTACATGGCTTTGTTTGTTATTGCTCTAGAAGCCTATATTTATCTCTTATATTCGCCAAATAAATTTCAGCTTGTTACTCTTAACTCATCTCAAGGAGTAACTTTTTATGAGGTCTACCCCATGCTAAAAATGCAGTTCCTTTTAGATTTGTTATGTATTACAACCTTAGAAAATATTGTCCTGTTCTTTAAACTATACAAGAGATTTGACAATTTAATATAGCACAATATAAAGGATATACTACTCACTCAGCACTTTAGATAGACATGTATTATATATTAAACAGATTAACATATAACATTAATGTCATGGCTGATGTCATGTTCCTCGTCTGCCTTCTCCTCTTTCTTCTGTGCTGCACACTGTGGGTTTGATTTTAACTGTGTTGGGTGGCTCCTAGTGCAGAAGGTTTGTAGAGGACAAAAGGAAGGCAGAAAAAATAGGCAGGACTTGGGGAGGATGTGTGTTAGGCCAGGGGAAACCAATGGAGCTGGAACAATTAGTTCCTGTCCTTGTACGTAGTGACATGTCCCTATGTCCCTGTACCCAGGATCCCGAGGGCAGACATATAACAAATTCAGGGTCACCCTGGACTTTAGATCAAGACATTGTCCAATGGTGATGAGGAGAATCAGGGTGCATGATTATGCAGAAAAGCAGTGAAAGCCATGAAGACAGCATGTGCAGTAGAAAATGTGCTTTCTCCTGTCTAGGTAGTAACCAACGAAATATTAAGCTGTCTTTGTCTAAGATAAACAATCTGCTCTCAAATATATGGGCTCATGTGCATGGCTAAAATTCCTATAGCTATCTCAGTATTTGGACAAGTTAAAAGTGTTATTGTAGAATTCTACTCTAAAATCAAAATATTTAAAAAAATGAATATAGCAAATCCAAGGTGTTGGTGTGTATCCCCTGATAATCTTAGGTTTCTCTTTGAAATGAACCTTTGAGTAGAGCACCAGGCTGGGTGGGTGCGTGAACTTCCACTAAGTTGTTTTCCAAATGCTGACTGGCTATTGTTGGTAATACTCAATGGAGACACTGACATGGAAGCTTAAGCAAAAGATGGTTCAATTGAAAGACCCCCGGATCCCCTTCCCCAAGAACAAGGCTCAGCACTCTGGATGCAAGAGCAAGAGGTGGTTTATTGAATA
>LOEQ01002202.1:175296-186635 GCA_001685075.1 Bramus lutescens | reverse complement strand
AAGCTAGCCGTGCGGGAGCCGGGCAGGACAAAAGCAGGGCCTGCGTTCCCCTCATTACTACACTTGTTGCAGCCCTTCGGTTGCTCTCTGCTCCCTCCCTAGCACCAGTCTTTCTTCTCTCCTAAAAACGTCTAATGACATCTTTCCCAGGGACAATCACAGGCTGGGAAGCATGTCACAAATTCCAAAGTATTGGGAGAATGTTTATTAGTAATCGTTAATTAAAATGTTGTCATTCTGAGAAGGAACGTAGTGAGAAATAAAAAGAGCATCCTAAACTAACTCAAGATTCTGGAAGCTTCCCTGCCTGGTTGCTGCACTAATGTGTGATAGTGTCAGACAGGACCCTTAAGGAGCCAGTTCAGGTTAAATGAGGCCATGGTAATAGAACTCTGATAAGGGAGCCTTCGTGTTCTCATAAGAAGAGACAACAAGGATAACCACCCTTTCCTCCCGTAGTTCCTCTTGCCTCTATGTCCCTCTGTCTCTCTTATTAACATAAGGAAGAAGCCGTATGTGGACACAGCTACAATACACATTTACTAAATGCAAGACATCGCTCAAATTGGAAGATGCTATTTGAAATACACATCCCCACCAGAATAGTCCCATCAGCTAATTCTAGAATGCTGCCATTTAGAAGCCACCCCACCCCGCCCCACGCACACACATACACAGGTTTTCACCAGAAACCAAGTCTCCCAGGTCTTGGACTTCTCAGCCTCTAGCCAAGAAACAAAATTTATTTATAAAGTCACCTGGTTTATGATATTTCCCTGTGGCAGCCCGAGAAGAGAAATAGAGTACTAAATGTGTTATTTCATGTAAGGATAAGATATAGGGCCTATAATTGTCCTCATTTACAGAGGAGAAAACTGAACCTCAGAGCGATTAAATAAGATGTTTAAGGCCCCATGCAGTGGCACACCTGGGGCTTGTGCTGAGTGCTGTTCACCCCCTGAAGAGGCTCTCAGTGTGCTACTTCGCCTCTGATAGCTAAATGAAATCGAGGGTCCTGCGTGGCACAGAGAAAGCCTCATCTTCCCCATGATGTTTGCCCCAGATGTGTCTGCTGGCCTTAAATGGGCCTGGCGTCATATTAGTGCAACCCCAAGCATTTCCCACTGAGATACTTGCCTCTCTTCTAGCCCTCTACCCAAATGTTATTACGCTTGGGGAAGTACTCCTAGAGGCAAAAAGGAATTTTCTTTCTTACTTAACAGCGCTTTAAGAGATATTTCATAGTACTAAAACCGCAAATGGTTTCCACATATGTGTTCAGAGTTTTATCTAAGAAACATCTGCCAGGGAATGTTAGCGACTTTTTTTGGGGGGATGCTCATTCCCCGCTTATGATCTGACACTATAGATAACTAATCTGCCCTTGTGAGTCATAATGCACTTTAAGTGAATACCAGACATGGATCAGATTGGCAGGTGTCACTTGAAATATGTATTCCTGTCAGGTAACTTATGAAAGTGCCTTTCAATAAATATTCTGAAATGATACTAATAGGTAATAAGCTCATATTACTGTAACCTTTAAAAAACTGCAAACCTATATTAAAAATAAAGCTCCAATGAAATAAATGATAATATAATTAATATTTCAACATGGAATTTCAACTGACACAGATATCTTGTGCTCTTTACAGAACCTGATAGCCACATTGACTTGAGGGCCAGGGGATGGCCCAGCCTACTGCCAAGACTGTAGATGGAAAGCCAATCCCCAGGACACACATGGTGGGAGGGGAGAACCAACTCCCACAAATTGTCTCTTGACTGCCATATGTCACAGGTGTGATACGAGTACTTACCTTCCCACCACTCCCCAAATAATGACGGTGGTGACGATAAATGTAAAAAATGTTGAATTGCCACAAGGGAGATTTTCTAAAATGGAGAAATATTCTTAGAAAAGCTGGGAATAAACAAAGTACAAAGACAATAAAACAAAGGCTAAACTTCAAAAAAAAAAAACAGTCACGCACTGTATTACTGTGGAAGTTGGAATAACTTCTCCAATCGTCTGCCACCCCAAGTCGGTGTCTAAAGTTCTTTTTTCTGAACTGAATGCGTATATGTCTTAGCAAAGCTGTGCAGGGACAGAAGAAACGATGCTGAAGTTCCGCTGGGGCCACAAGCCAGGAACTATCTAGTCAGCAGGCTCAGGATTCCTGCTGTAGTTAGGGAAGTCAGGAAGCCACAAAACTCACTGTTGTCCACAGCAATAATAACCTGGAACAGACAAAGACCTGAAAGTTCTGTTAGCACCACGCCTGGGACCTGGACATATTTGCATTTCAGTTATTGAGACCATCATGTCCCTGCTGATAGTTCAGGTTTTCTCTGGTCAGTTCATTAATTTGCAGCAACATCTCCTGGCCCTTGGGGCACATTGTTAGGTGCTTTCTGATCCTACACATCTAACAATGAGAGTTATATAACCGTCCTTTAATTTGTCTGTAAGTTTCATTATTAGAAAATGCAGCATATACTAAAAGGATATAAACATTTTTATATGTGTGTTCACTGGACTTGGGTTATAAGTGCAGATGTGTTTGTGTATGTGTGCACGCGTGTGCACGCACTATATTACTGTGTACTCATGTGACATACTCTATCCTCCTACATTGCTATGCATTTCCGTTTTTGAGACAGGCTCTCTCACTGAGTCTGAGCATACAGAAGGTCTAGACTGACTGACCAGCAGGCCCCGAGGATCCTCCCATCTCTGTCCTCTTTCCTCTCATCAACAGGCTTATAAACACATTCCTCTACGCCAGTTTTTTATATGAGTGGAAGGGATCCCAACTCTAGTCGCCATGTTTGTGTGTGCTGCGAGCGCTTTACCCACTGAACCATCTCGTCAGCCCCCAGTTTTAAAGAGTTTATTCCACACGTGATGACTTGTCACGATATCAAAACTCTTGTGGGACCCAAGAGAGTTTGTGGGTGTGGGGACTGTGCTCACCCTTCTGAATGTCTATCATCTCTCAAACTCTGGCAGCTTTCTCCCCTTCTGCTAGGTCCCTCATTCTGCCATTATTAATTAAACACTGTGCTTCTCCATTTAACACTGTAAATGGAGAGTAAAAACACAGGCTTTGGGATTACGAAGATGCAGCCTTCAATTTTGGCTTGTAATTGGGACAGACTATTCAAAATGAAGACCAAAGTTTAAATTTATGTTGCGGTCTCAGTGTCCCTTAAAATATTTAGCCGAATAAACGCCCCCCCCGTGGTCAGAAGTGGAATAGCTTATTTTCTGTGCTTGGCAAATGGGAAGCCCCTGTTGGGTTTCCTAGGTTTCTTGATAGGAGAAAGGAGAGAGAGAGCAGAGCGGGGAAGGAAAGGAAGCATGAGATGACCAAACTTTGCTAACAGGAACAAGCTGAAACCATGAAACAATTCAGAAGGCCCAGCTAGCTTCACAGTCTCAATAATAATTAATAATTTTTGCCGAATAATAGAGCTTGCATCCAGGCAATTTATATTTTCTAGGAATTCCCAATACATGAGAATAGCTATACTAAAAAAATGTTTAACTAGAAATCAAATTTAGATGAATGTTTGGTCCATTATTGGCAAACTTACACTAAGTACTGATGAAATCAGAACAAAATCTTTCCATGACTAAGCATGCTTAGTTGAGTATTTTGAGATTAAAAAGTCTTTGCATTACCAACTCCCCAATAATGACATGGAGACTTATTAATTATGAAAACTTGACTTTTAGCTTAGGCTTGCTTTCAAATACCTCGTATGTAGTATTGAGGAGTGGGCTGCATTCCCAGCCCGGCTAGCTTAACCCCCGAAATAACCACACGGAAATCAGTATTAATTAAAGAACTGCTTGGCCCATTAGCTCTAGCCTCTTATTGGCTAACTCTCACATCTTGAATCAACCCATTTCTAATAATCTGTGTGTCACCACGAGGCCATGGCTTACCGGGAAAGATTCAGCATGTCTGACCTGGCAGCTTCATGGCAGGCGGCTCTCTTTGCCTGCTTTCTTCCTCCCAGAATTCTATTCTGTCTACTCCACCCACCTAAGGGCTGCTCTATCAAAAGTCCAAGGCAGCTTCTTTATTCAACTAATGAAATCAACACAAATGCAGAAGGACCTCCTACACCACTCGTATAACTTAATTAATCCATATTTTAAAATCTACATTTACTTGGCTCTTTCTTTCCCTTTCCTCAGTACAGCAGGTTGAACCTGCTCCAAGTCTACAGGAGAAATCCAAGCACCTAGATTCCTCCTCCCAGTTCCTCTTTCTGCTGGGAAGTCCTGCCTCTCCTCTCCTGCATAACTATTGGCCATTCAGCTTTCTATTAAACCAATCAGAAGGTGCCTTAGGCAGAGTCACGTCTTTGTAGTGTGCAGAAAGGTTTTCCCACAACACTAACACACCTTCATATGTAGATGAGAAGATTTTATTTAAAAGATCCATTTGTAAGGCAGCAAGTTCTTGGGTACTTGGTAGATAAAACCAGGTCCTGAGGTTCTAAAAAAAAATGATCATTTTGCAAAGATGTTTATTTGACATCATCTAACCTGTGTTTCTGAGTCTGGGGTTTGGAGGCTCAGTTTCACAGCGTCTCTGCAATAAGCACAGGCAGCGTTGTTTGTGTTTGTGCACTCTTCAGTACAGGCAGCATTGCACACGTTCCAGATTCACACTTACTAAGTGGATTTAAAGGGAAAAAAAATTGAAAACACAGAGAACGAAGTAAGGACTTTTGTCCCATCTTCTAAGTGCACATTTCCTGAGTTTCCCCCTCTCTGGTGAGGTTCTTTGTTTCAGAGAGGGGTGCTTTAACTCACAGACCTCCCGGGAGGACAGACAGTTCCCATCTAGACAGGGAGCATAAAAAGGTGGCATCACAGCACCGCTAAGCCATTTCCTCACTAAACTTATTTTTTCTTATCTCTGTGCTAAACAGAATAAAAATCCCCAAAGGCTTGAGAGTGACTCCATATATTTCACTGTCTGTGTCCTCTGCACCTTTCCTACTTAGTCCATGTTTTTTGTTTTGTTTTGTTTTTTTTCTTCTTTTTCTGGGATTAACGTTGCTGTGGGGACTACTGCTGTCAGCATGTTATGCTCGTGGCTGGCTTTGCCTCCTGAATGACATCAGAAGGCTTCAGATTCCTGCAAATCCATACATTAAAATCCAGCCACTGAGGCGCTGGCTTTGTAGGTGGGATTAAATTGTGGAACTGGAACTGTCACCTTGACCTTGGCTTTCCTGGTCCCCCCAAAACTGAGCAATAAAATTCTGTTGTTGATAGTCACTCATTTGTAAGATTCTGTTACAGTACCTTGAACAGACTGAGACTTCTATATGATCCAGTAATAAAAATTCTCTTTGCAAAAGTCACTTTACACTAATTTCTTTGGTTTGAAAATTAACATTTCCTCTTCTGAATGTTACAATGTCAATAAATATAAAAAGGATTCATGTATCGTAAGTCAGTGGTTCTCAACCTACCTGATGCTGTGACCCTTTAACACACTTCCTTATGCTGTGGTGACCCCACCCCTAAAATCAGTTTCATTACTACCTTATACCTGTAACTTTGCTACTGTTAAGAATTGTTATGTGAATATTATACGTGCAGGATATCTGATGTGTGTGTGTGACCCCTGTGAAAGGGTCATTTAACGTCCCCACAAGGGTAGTGACGCACAGGTGGAGGACCACAGCTCTAAGTGTTGTATCAACAGAAGTATCCCACCTGAAAGGCAAGAGCAAGTCAGATGCGCATAAATGAGATGCACGTGGCTTACTCGATGCACCATCTCATTTAAATTCTTGACACCTCCGTCAGGTAATTACAGTTCCCAGTAGAAGACACACAAAAAGTATCTGATTATACCCAAGTGATGTTCATTGGGTGGGCAATAAAGTTGGCATGCTGCTGACTGTCCTGGTCTGGGCAGGAGAGGAAGTGGCCTGGAATGGCGAATGTCCATCACACTCCACTCTGAAGACAAAGGACTCTGATTCAGGGAAGCCCAGCTAAGGCTGTCCATTCGGACAGCAGCATTCATTGTGAAAACATACGTTTCTATGTTGCGAACATGACATACAGACTGACAGAGAGGCAAACAGATAACATTGACATCTTACATTTTAGTCTCAAGTCACTCTCAGTACAACTACCCAAGTTTAAAAAGCCGGCTTAGGTGAAAATGAGAAACAATACTGTCCGCAACCACTGTCCAGGGACAAATGGTGACTCTCCTCACGTGTATGCAAAGGGGCTTTTACTCTTTGCTTTAAGAGCTTTGAATTGAGTTATGCTTTCCTGAAATTAGTTCACCCAGAAAAACATTTTTCAGTAAATGGATAAATTCCTTAATATCTGCTGGTATTTGAAGCACTGAAAAAAATCCTTCTGTCCTGGGAATATTTACTTGGTCTCTCTACACTTTCCTCAGTTTTTGAAAATGTACTTTATGATGACTTTGTAAAATAAAGAATGATTAGCGGCATAGTTACTTGGTACATTAAAGAGACATCCTGAATTCCCAGCTGGGCGGCTCTACAGCCATGGTCTATGTATCTAGAGGCTGCTGGTGAGGTTTTTCATTCTCTTCTTTTTTCCTAGTTGTAGAAGCAGAAGAAACCCTGAGGGAGTGAAGTCCCCAGTGAATGTGTGCTGATGACAGACTCAGAGTGTCAAGGACCCCCAAAGCCTCAGACCGATGGGAAAAGAGCCCAGCCTTCCCTGGGTTAGCCTTCCTCTCAGGGCCCAGTGCCAATGTTGATAGTGTATTCAGGAAATGGCCACCATCGTCCACCCCTATCACCCACTCCTGTGACTACAGCCTAAGGACTGCTTCCTGAGTACCTGCTCCTACTGAGATTAGCCAGACCTTGATCCAGCTGTATTCTATAAACCCCGCCTCCTTGATTACCTGTGTGCTATAGCCCTGCCTCTCTGATCATCTGTATAAAATAAACATGCTGAGTTTCAGTGGCGCTGCAGTTTCTGTATCAGAGAGCCCTGTCCACCCAAGTGCAGTTTTCCCATGTGCCTGTGGGTCCATCTGCTCATCATTTCTTCATTTCCCCATTAGCCCCAGGCAGATCAATTCCCTGGGCTCATGCAAAGACTTGGCATACAGTCTTTATCTTTTGCGTTTTTGTCATCGTTAGTCATGTTTTGCCACAAGAATTGAGTAGAATCACTTCAGATAGAGATTTGAGACTCACTTGTGTGGGGAAAGTGACACTGTCAGGTCATCTAGCCCCTTTGTAAGAGGACACCTCTATTTGCACAGTCTGCAAAGATCCAGATAATTGATCCGGGCAATCCAGATAAACCTGGATGGACTGGGGAACATCAGTGCTCACAGACATGGAGATGGGTGCAATGAGAGAGAAAATAACTGTTAAACATGACATGCCCAGCATTTTCTGCGTGTTTTCTAACTCACTCCTCACACTAACAGAGACCCAGTCCTCCTCAGTTGTCTAACAGATGAGCAAACAGGGTTAAAGAAAGGTGAAGCAATTTAATCTTGATCACAGTTACAAAGCTGGCATCTGTGCCGAGGCAGTCTAACTCCAAAGTCTCCTGCAGTTATCTGATATTAGATCTCGGAAGAGGGATGCTCCTATGACACGGGGAGGAATAACTCTTCTGCCTTCTATTGGTGTGTCTTGGTCGCCCGAGATTACATTGTAAGCCCATACATTCGGATTAGCTTCTGAGACCACAAATGATGCAGAACATTCAGGACAAACCAGCCCTGAGTGGCCTGCGCTGAGGTTCACCAATTCCGACTATCACCACACAGCTGCGGTCTGTGAAGTGTTCCATCGCTGGAGTGTGCGTATCTTCTCCTGGCGCTCGGCCAGCCTGGGTGTTCTCCATTTTGCTCACCTAATTTCAGACGGACTTGTTTCATTAGGGCAAATGTGTGAGTGGAATCCATAGCAGGGATATCGAGCCTGGTGGCTGTCTAGGACACGGCAGACGGGCAGACGGTCTGTGGTCGGTGGCTATCCCCAAGGGTACGAGGAACTTGGTCCCAAGATAGCAAGACCGTGCGCGTTACACAGAAGGAATCTGCCATGGACTGCACTTCTCCAGCAAGTTGGACACCAGTTAGATTTAGCTGCATTAGGTTGGAACGCTGGCGGAATGACTCAGGGAAGAAAAGCATCCAGCACCCCAGCACCTTTCAAACATGCCTCATTTTAGTACTGACTTTGATTTTCCTGGAAAAGGCACCGTTTTAAGATGCCCCTCAAAAGAAGTAACAAATGAAAGCATAATGAAAATCAGCCTGGGAACATTGGCCAATTAAATGTTTTGTAAAACTTACGAGATAGAAGAAATTTTAGGGTGAGCAAAGCAAATGAAGGCTTTGCCGTCTAAAAGAGTGAGACGTCCCAGGGGCATCGTTTCATTTTCTACACATACGCATGCATTGTGTGTGGGTGCTGTGAGTGCAGACAGATAGGAGTCGATCCTCAAAAGAGCGTGGGGAGTAAACCTTCCTTTACTCGTGGAGTTTGCACCACCAAAACTAAGCAAATCTGATCAATAATTATTTCAAATACAACTCCATTTCCCATCGATGTACTCAAAATGAATGTTTTCTCTCAAATATTCATGCTAGTTATAATTTCCTTTGAGGTATACTCGAAGGGGTTCAGTTGGAGAAACTAAACACATAGCTGAACTATGAATTGGTTTGTTTCCCAAGTGAATTCTGTGGTATCATGATGGAAAGACAGGGTTGCCATTGTAAACTGGCACATTTGAAGAAGGCGCTGCTATTGTTTGAATCTGTGCATACAGCTGAGAGTTTGTGTACTGCAAACACACTTAGAATTCAAATGCCGCCCACTGCACTCATGATAGCTCAGACCAAGACATAAAATGTCTTTTCCTTCACTATACCTTCGCCGTCACTCAGCGCTGGCCTCTCTGGTTCTACAGTTCTGATTCAAGCCTAAGAGGTAAAGGTCAATACTATTGTTAGTCTAGAGTCAAGAAATCCCTCACAGCAGGATCGCCACAGAGGCCTGATGTGGCCCTTGGTCTCCTGTCAGCTCCTTCACATGCGTCTTCTGTGATGGATGCCAAAATGACAGCCTCAAATGGAATTATAACCACGCAACTCTGGCCCAAGTCTCTAAAATGCTTCCACACTGTAACCTCTTTTACTTGGTACACAAAGGACTACAATATCTGGCTGCTGCCTAAATGTCAAGTCTGATCTCACATTTCCTGTCCTGCTCCTTTCCAGCCAGCAGCGCTGAACTGCTCTGTGTACCCGGAGCATCCCACACTCTCTGCCTCGTTCGTCTCTGCCTGCAGCCATCTCTGTACTTGCGTGGCAGACGTGTTCATTCATGTTTGAAGCCTCCAGTGAAATGCTGCCTCTTCTAAGAAGGCTTCCTTGATTTTCCTAGGCCGTTGTCCGTGCCCCTTCTCTAGTGAGGGTGTGGAGCTTCTTCAAAAGAATCAGCCTGTGTGAATAAGTATTGATCTCTTTTTTTTTTTTTTGGTTAGATTATACGATGACAAAGGTCACTCCTTTCCATTTTTAAACAACTGCATCTTGGATCGTTTCTGGTGTAGGCTAAAGTTCACAGCACACTTGAAAGTTGAATGAGAAAATGTGGCATAAATAGGCTTCCCCAAGGAACAAAAGAATGGTTAATATGCATAAATCACCACAGATTTTAATGTCCTGAGTTGGATACTGTAATGAGAATAGAAGAAAAATGCCTTTAGACATGTAAAAATAACTAGTCAGGATCCCCACTACATCCAAGGCTACACCTGATAAGCAGAACCCAGTGACATCTCTCAGTCACTCAAGATCACCAGATATAATGCTAGAACCCATGATGCCCACTGGATAGTATGTAAGCAGAGACCCAGCACAATGCTCTGTACCTCTGGAGAGTCTTCCCCTTGATCTGCCCTGCTTCTGGAGAGTCTCCCCCAGGATCCTGACCCTTTCAGAGACTTCTGTTAGAGACCGGACCTGACCTTCAGTTAAGACATGAAGAACAGGTGAGCAGCTTTGGGGAGATAGGCCTAAAACCTTAGTTAGGAATTTAGAGCACGGACCTTGTGTGATGACCCTCAACATAATAAACTGTAACTTTTGTTATATACACCATGTTTCGGAATATTTAACTATGCAAAAATGTGTTGCATTTGTTTACCTATGTAAAGATATATTTGTTTATGTTGCAGAATATTTGTTTACCTATGTAAAGATGGGTTGTATTTGTTTATGTTGTGGAACATATTTGTTTACCTATGTAAAGATGTGCTTTATTTGTTTATGTTGAGGAATATATTTGTTTACCTATGTAAAGATGTGCTGTGTTTAATTGTGTAAAGATGCGTTGCCTTTTACCTTGCCTGCCAAAGGCACCTGATTAACAAAAACCTGAATAAATATTGAT
Source organism: Bramus lutescens (assembly GCA_001685075.1). Classification (NCBI taxonomy): domain Eukaryota; kingdom Metazoa; phylum Chordata; class Mammalia; order Rodentia; family Cricetidae; genus Bramus; species Bramus lutescens. The sequence continues at coordinate 176,177 of LOEQ01002202.1, read as the reverse complement.
GGAGGAGGTCTAAGTGGGACTTCTTGGCAGGGAGAGTAAATAGGAGGAAGAATTTAGGCTTGGAAAAAGAAAGAAGAAGATGCAGGTCAGGGAAATGCCAGGATCAAGCCAGCCAAGCGTGGAGGAAGCAGGAAAGTAAGGCAGGATATACAGAATGAAAGAAAGGTAAAAACCTCCACGGCAAAAAGTAGATGACTAGAAGCAGGTTAAATTAAGAGAGCTGGTGGGACAAGCCTAAGCTAGGGCCAAGCTTTCATAACTAGTAATACGTCTCTGTGTTTTTATTTGGGAGCTGGTTGGTGGCCCAAAGAAAGTTCCAGCTACAATACCAACTACACATATCTACCTTCTTGGGCATGACGGTACAGCGGGTAATTTTCCAGTGTTCTTCTAGGCAAGTCCCCATGCTCTGTTCAGGAGGCTAGCCAACTAGAAGGAACATTGATTGATCCTAGCTACTCAGAAGCCAGTTCCCTGTGGGAGGAGATTAAGGAGGTATCATAACCCTGTCAATCTGTCCCCAGTCACCTACAACTGACCACAAACATTAACTCACAAACATCCTCCCTACAACTGTCTACTCCTTCTCGTGACTATGTCACGGCTTCTTAAACTTTTGTAATCATGACCACTTTCTACTGAGACATTTTTATCTGACCCTAGCTATGTAGTTGTGGTGGTTTAAATAAGAATGGACCCCATATTTGAATGTTTGGCTCTCAGTTGGCAGACTTTTGGGAAGATTTAGAAGGTGTGCTCTTGTTGGAGGAGGACTTTGAGATTTCAAAAGCCTTTGCCAGGCCAGGTAGGTTTCTCTTTATCTCGCATCTGCCTTTCTCTCTCTCTCTCTCTCTCTCTCTCTCTCTCTCTCTCTCTCTCTC
>LOEQ01002202.1:147468-163713 GCA_001685075.1 Bramus lutescens | reverse complement strand
TAGCTGCTCATGTCAGGTGTTTTTAGCCCTCAACTCTTTAGCCAATGCTTCAAATGCTGCATATTTTAATTCGAATTCTAGTTATGTGCTTCTTCTGTCCAGTGTCCCAGAAGCGGTACCAGGTCACTCCTCTTCATGCCTTGTCGGAACCAACTTAGCCTTAGGCTTTTAAAGCCTGCACCTCATTTCCTTTGTAATACGCTGTCCAACCCTGATTCTACCAGAAATCCTAGTACCTAGCATTTCATGGTCTAGGGCCTTATCCTTTTATCCCATTTTGTCAGCACAGCTGCTTGGACTTTGAATTCCTTCTTGGGCCTCTTCACTCCTCCTCACGTACTCAATCTCTCTTTCTCGGAGTTTATTAGAATATAATATTGTCTGAATGCTGTGACGGTTTCACACATGCATACAAAGCAGTTTTATTTTACTCAGCTCCTACTCCTCCCAATAGATTCTCCTGCGTCCTCCTCCCACCACTCACCCTCCTCCCACCCATCACCCTCCTCCCGCCCCTCATCCTCTCCACCCCTCACCATCTTCCTATCCCTCACCCTCCTCCCACCACTCATCCTCCTCCCACCCCTCACCCTCTCCACCCCTTACCCTCCTCCCACCACTCACCCTCCTCCCACCCATCACCCTCCTCCCACCACTCNTCCTCCCACCCCTCACCCTCTTCCCACCCCTCATCCTCTCCCACCCCCATCATCTTCCTATCCGTCACCCTGCTCCCAGCCCTCATGCATTACTGGAAGAGTTTTTCTTCTCTGGCTTTGCACCCTTGACTTTCTGCAGACGTCTGAGGCAGTTAATATCACATGCCTATGGACAGCACATACAACCAGGCAGCTAATTTGGACTCATAAGTATATATCCACTGTCTGTCTTCTCAGCAGCTCAGAGTTGATCGTGAAGAACTGAGGGAAAGTCAGATCTACACATGAACTTGATGGGCTGCCCATCCTTTCTACTCTCTTCTCTACCCAGTTGATGGTACCTCTAGACCTTCTGGTTGTTTAGGCCTGTATCATGGAGTCATCTTACCTTCTTACTTTCCTTACCATTGTGACTCAATCTGGATTTCTCTACCTTCAGAACCCAGAAGATGACATTTTCTAATCCGTCCCCATAACTTTGCCCTGGGCCATATGGTCATGTTTTACCTTAGGGTTACAATGACTTCTTCATTATTTTTATTGATTTTCCTTTTATCTACTTTTTCATATAATATATCCTAATTATGGTTTCCCCTGCCTCTACCCAGTTCCCCCCACTTCTCCTCCCATCTGGATCTACCCCCTTTCTGTCTCTCATTAGAAAATAAACAGACTTCTAAGGGATAATAATATCATAAAATGAAATATAATAAGATCAAACAAAAACAAACACATTGGAATAGGACAAAACAAAAAATAAAAGAAGAAGAAAAGAGCCTAAGGCACAACAAACAGATATAGACACAGAGATCCATTCGTTCATATACTCAGAAGATTAAAAAAGTTCTGGCATAACATTATGAGACAAAAAACATCCAAAGATATCATTGAGCATTGAGTTCATTTTCTATTGGTCATTTATTACTGGGCATGCAGACCACCCTTAAGATGGAAAAAAGAAAAATATCATTTGTAAGTAGTAATCAGTGGAGATAGCTTCCGGGTTGAGGATGGGGGCATGTGTCCATTTCTCCTTTCAGCCCTAGGACTCCAGATATTGTGGACTCCTTTGAAGGCCCTCTGCATGCTTCATCAGTCTCTGTGAGTTAATATGTGCATCAATATTGTTGATTTGGAGGGCTTTTGTCCTTCGTTCCCCCATCCCCTCTTTCTGCCTCCTCTTCGACAGGGTTCCCTGAGCCCTGAGTGAGGTGGGATATGATGGAGACATCCCATTTAGAGCCGAGTTTTGCAAGGTATCTCACTCTCTGCATAACGTCTGGCTGTGGGTCTCTATTGGCATCTGCAGCAGGAGGAGAATTATCTGATAAGGGCTGTGCAAGGCATTGATCTATGAATATGATTTATGAATATGACAGACTATCATCAGGAGTCATTTTATTGCTATGTTCTTTTAGTAGACCAGGACTATTTGGTTTTACCCTAGGTCTCTGACCTATCTAGTCTCAGGTTCTTGGTCACCCATGCAGTGTTGGATATGGCTTCCATCTTGTGGTTTGGGCCTTATATCAAATCAGATATTGGTTGGTTACTCCCATAAGCTTTGTGCCACTATTGCTCCAGCAAACCTTGTAGGCAGGACATTATCGTAGAGCAAAGGCTTTGTAGAATGGTTGGTGTTTCTCTTTTGCCAGCCTTCATAATACCTTCCTATACCAAAAAAAAATGTGAACACACAGGGATTAAGAATCTATATAGGCACCAGCCTGACTTATCCCTGTTGAATGAGTTGTGTAACTATTGTTTAAGCAATGGGGCTAGCCTTGTTGCCATTTTTGTGAAACACAACCTATAGTCTTGGCAATAGCTTGGGTTGTTTGGGGGTTCCTATGAGATCCCTTTGGCAAACAACTCAGTTTAGATGTAAGCCATTCCAGGTACTGGAAACTTCATTTGGTGACAAGAAATGCCCAGTTAAATCTCTGTCTCCCATTATTTGGAAAATTCATTTAGATTACTTTTATCTATTTATATGTTTTAGGAAGCTTCCTGTATTAAGTTCCATACTACCTCTCAGATAGCCCTCAATTTTAGCTGTCCTTCCCCATATTCCCTCCCTGTCTCCTTTTCTCCCCACGTTCACCTGATCACCCCATTCCAACCTCCACCTCCATCCATCCATAACTGTCTATTCTATTTCTCTTTCCTAAGAAGATCTATCTATCCCCCAAAGTCCCTTACTCTATACATAACCTCTGCGGTTTTACAGATTGTATCTTTATTTTATTTTTGATTTAACAGCTAATATCCACATAGAAGCTAATGCATACCATATTTGTCTTTCTGAGTAGAGGTTACTTCACTCACAATGATGACATTTTTCTAGTTCCATCCATTTACCTGTGAATTACATGATTTCATTTTTTTAAAGATTGAATAATGCTGCATCGTGTAATAAGTACCACATTTTCTTTACCCATCCATCTCTTTAGAGACATTAGAGACATTTCCAATTTCTGGCTATTATAAGCAAAGCAGCAATGAACAAGGTTGAGCAAGGGTCTTTGTGTTACAGGTCATTTCTAACTGCTCACATTTAATATACACCACAAAAAACCAACAGCAGCCTATCCAAAGTAGAAATCATATTCATATCATTCCTCAAAGTCCTTCCCTGTTATCTTCCTGGAACGTTCCCTTCCCTTCCTCCACAGTGTATCCTAACATTTGCTGTGTACACACCGGATATTAGGTTTATCAGTGTGTGACTGTCTGACAAATTCAGGAATTTTCTTTGTTATGTTCTAACTCTTGTCCTGCAAAGACTTGGTCCTCAGCTGATCACATTAAGGGGCTGTGGCATAAACTCAGAGGAGGGATGCAGATGGAGGCAATAGGGTTTGGAAGCCTACATTTGAAAGGAATATCAAGACTTTCCCCAGCCCTACTTTCTAGCCACCATGAGATAATCAGCTTTCTTTGACTATACACTCTCTATCACGATGTTTGGCCTCCAGTGGAGTCAACCAACCACGGATGAAAGTTTCTGGAAGTGGTAAGCCAAAATAAATGCTTCTCCCTTTAAGGTGTTTATTGCCAGTATTTTGTGACAGGGCGGGGGGACTGTCTAGCATACTGTGTTTCATTCCATTTTTAGATTGGGAGGACATTCAAGACAATCTTCTGGAACGACTGCGTGAAGCAGCTAGCAAATGTTGCTCTTCTAACTCAGAGCGCCGTAAAATAATGCAACAGGCTCGGATGTCTAAGTATCAACATTTTATTTGCTCACAGTCTAGAATGGAGTTCAAGATCAAGTTTCCATGGCTGTTTTCTGGCTGCCTGTCTCATAGATGGCCGTACTTCACTATATTCCTTCAGCAAGCTTCCTGATTTGCAGACCTCTTCCAGCTTCAAGTCAACCTTCATCCCGTCCAGTAGGCAGTGCGTTAGCTGATGGTTTTGATTAATATTTACACTCTGGGAGGTTTACACTCTTTTTTATTTTCAAAGAAGTCGTAATACCATCACTATTATTGGTAGCTGGATGTTCTGCAGCTTCTTGAAGATGCACTTAGTTGTGTTAGTCACAATGACGTGTGCTCTGTCTTCTAGAGAGTGTTTTCAGGCAGCCCCTTTCCCCTGATGAGTCTTGCTTTCTTTGCTTATAGTACAAAATAACTTCAGTCCTGTCCACAGATCTATCCCTTTGCACTCTGGGGTGGTTTGCAAGAAAATGGCCCCCAAAGGCCCATAGGGTGTGGCACTATTGGGAGGTGTGACCTTGTTAGAGTAGATGTGGTCTTATTGGAAGAAGTGTGTCACTGTGGAAGCAGGCTTTGAGATCTCATAAATACTCAACATACCACCCACTGTCAGAGTCTACTTTCTCTGGACTTCTGATTAAGATGTAGCCAGCACTATGTCCACCATGCTCACCACCATTGATGATAATGGACTTAACCTCTGAAAATGTAAGGCGCCACCACAATTAAATGTTTTCATTTATAGGAGTTGCAGTGTTCATGGTGTCTCTTTACAGCAATAGAAACCCTAAGACTCCCTCATGGTCAAGTGTAAGCCAGTGGCCCTCTTTAAGGATTTATAGGATAACTTCTACAACAAATAGTCCCTTACTCTGATGCATCTCAAACTGGTGCAGGCAACACTCTAGAAATTGCCATATGTCCCAGGAGCTCTATGCAAACATGAATATATATTCTTATATATACTTAAAACATATATATACTTAAAAATATATATACTTATATATACTTAAAATCACTTTTTGAGTAATGGCAACTCTCGCAAGCAAAGTGCATTATCAATAGGCAGGATGGTGGTTGCCCCTAACCTCCTGTGTGTGTGTGTGTGTGTGTTTGTGTGTGTGTATCACAGGACCACTGGCCTTACTTGATTATAAATAACCTATAGCATACTAGAATGTGAAAACAAATGTGTCTATGGCAGAAAAAAAAACACACACACTAAAAAGGAAAGTTCATATAAATGTCAAGGCTAAAATGGCTTATCTAGGTACCTTTCTCTCTATACTTTTATGGGGATCTATGTCACAGTAGGTGGTAAGTGACCCCCCCCAGGAGAAAGGAGAGAGGTTATTTGCATTATGGATGATTCATACAGCAAGGATTTGTTTCTAGTTGAAGGATGATCAGCACTGGAAGATTAAGGAGGATTTGTATTACTGTCTTCTAAAAGCAAACAGATGAGACAATATACAGGAAGTGTGTGCACACATCTCTATAGAGACCTANTTTGCTCACAGTCTAGAATGGAGTTCAAGATCAAGTTTCCATGGCTGTTTTCTGGCTGCCTGTCTCATAGATGGCCGTACTTCACTATATTCCTTCAGCAAGCTTCCTGATTTGCAGACCTCTTCCAGCTTCAAGTCAACCTTCATCCCGTCCAGTAGGCAGTGCGTTAGCTGATGGTTTTGATTAATATTTACACTCTGGGAGGTTTACACTCTTTTTTATTTTCAAAGAAGTCGTAATACCATCACTATTATTGGTAGCTGGATGTTCTGCAGCTTCTTGAAGATGCACTTAGTTGTGTTAGTCACAATGACGTGTGCTCTGTCTTCTAGAGAGTGTTTTCAGGCAGCCCCTTTCCCCTGATGAGTCTTGCTTTCTTTGCTTATAGTACAAAATAACTTCAGTCCTGTCCACAGATCTATCCCTTTGCACTCTGGGGTGGTTTGCAAGAAAATGGCCCCCAAAGGCCCATAGGGTGTGGCACTATTGGGAGGTGTGACCTTGTTAGAGTAGATGTGGTCTTATTGGAAGAAGTGTGTCACTGTGGAAGCAGGCTTTGAGATCTCATAAATACTCAACATACCACCCACTGTCAGAGTCTACTTTCTCTGGACTTCTGATTAAGATGTAGCCAGCACTATGTCCACCATGCTCACCACCATTGATGATAATGGACTTAACCTCTGAAAATGTAAGGCGCCACCACAATTAAATGTTTTCATTTATAGGAGTTGCAGTGTTCATGGTGTCTCTTTACAGCAATAGAAACCCTAAGACTCCCTCATGGTCAAGTGTAAGCCAGTGGCCCTCTTTAAGGATTTATAGGATAACTTCTACAACAAATAGTCCCTTACTCTGATGCATCTCAAACTGGTGCAGGCAACACTCTAGAAATTGCCATATGTCCCAGGAGCTCTATGCAAACATGAATATATATTCTTATATATACTTAAAACATATATATACTTAAAAATATATATACTTATATATACTTAAAATCACTTTTTGAGTAATGGCAACTCTCGCAAGCAAAGTGCATTATCAATAGGCAGGATGGTGGTTGCCCCTAACCTCCTGTGTGTGTGTGTGTGTGTGTTTGTGTGTGTGTATCACAGGACCACTGGCCTTACTTGATTATAAATAACCTATAGCATACTAGAATGTGAAAACAAATGTGTCTATGGCAGAAAAAAAAACACACACACTAAAAAGGAAAGTTCATATAAATGTCAAGGCTAAAATGGCTTATCTAGGTACCTTTCTCTCTATACTTTTATGGGGATCTATGTCACAGTAGGTGGTAAGTGACCCCCCCCAGGAGAAAGGAGAGAGGTTATTTGCATTATGGATGATTCATACAGCAAGGATTTGTTTCTAGTTGAAGGATGATCAGCACTGGAAGATTAAGGAGGATTTGTATTACTGTCTTCTAAAAGCAAACAGATGAGACAATATACAGGAAGTGTGTGCACACATCTCTATAGAGACCTAACAAAAATCTCAAAGGCTGCTAGTATTCATTAGGAGATTAGTTAAAGGACTGGTGAGTGTTTCATAAAATTAGTCCTAACGACATGGTTCCTAAAGTCTACTGAGTTAGCTCCCCCAACTTAGTATTTTTTTTTGTATTATGTTTCTATCTAGATTGAAGGATAATTTCCCAGTTACTTCCATCCTGATGGTTATGTGGTCCCTCTAGGAGATGTGTTTCCACAATGAACCTCTGACACCTTCTGAACATTTCTTTGTTTCATCACTTCATTGTGTTATGGCAAATTCTAAGCAGAATTATCCCTCTGATAGCACCCGTGTAAAACACAGCTCACAGCTGACTATCTCCTTTGCTTTCTTCGACCAGATAGCTAGACTCATTTAGGAAATTCATTGTGGGATTCTTCCTTTGTTCTTGAAAGCACACTGATTGCGATTTGTCCTTTGTCCTTTTGACTTAGATGGTTTGTCATGGCAATTTGTACAAGAGTCTACTAGATCAAAGGCACCTTGTCTGTTTTCAAGGCAGCAAACCCTTATGATTCCTGGCTGGGGGCTACCCTCTAGCCTCTTGATGATGCACTTTGCCTGTCTGGGTTGCCATTATGAGTGTTCTGTCTTCCAGAAAGTGATTTTAATGATTTTTCCCTTTCTGCCTAATGAGTCTTGGCTTCCATGATTTGTCTCCAACATGGACTATTATCTTTGCAGGGATTTCAACATCTTTTGAACTAGTCCTCTACCTACTTTGGACCATGATTAACTTGCATTGTTCTTGTTATTCACAAGAATTGTGGAAATGTTCATACAGGTGCTTATTAAAGCTTTTCTCTGAAGGTCTTTGTAGATGTGTCGACTCAAACTATGTTTATAAACATCAAACACCCCAAAGCTAGTCCTTGGGCACTTACCTAGACGATGTCATGGTTCTCTATATACAGAGCAGTGAAGGATAGAAGAAGGGCCTTTGTTATTCAAAATTATGTCAGGGATAAAATAAACCTGATGTGGTTCAGGACTTCCTGATGCTAACTAAGTAGTTTTATAAAACTGCAGAACAGAGTTAAAAAACATGGCTGTGAGTCAGGGCAAGTTCTTCCTTATAACATTATAAAGGATAAAGGAGAAAAACAAGAAAGAAGCCCTCATTTGTAATAAACCTAGATGATCGGTGGCATCAGGAATGTTCTTTAAAAAATAACAGCTAATGCAGCAAGCAAATGCCAAATACCTAAAAAGATTTGTCTCCATCGATTGTCAAAAGAAGTATTAATTTACATAAGCATATAGTGGACAGCATTTGTAAACCTCCAGGGATAAATTCAAATCCATTTTAATGCATTTAATGTAACTACACAAATCACTCTAAACTGCAATTTTCTTTCAGCAAATTGTGCAAAAGATCCTTCCATGACCCTGAGACCAGTTTTAAAAAGCAAAATTTAAAAATCTTTTAGTACATATAGAGAAAACTAAGTAATTGCTTTAGGGCTATGGACTGACTGTCAGACCTATTATCTATGATGTATGTTAAATGTTAACAAAAGTGTGTTTCTCAATTTTATTTTTATCACCATTTTTGAAAGACCTGGGAAACTGACAATGTGCCAGTCATATATAGCCTGTTTACTGGCATTTTACTAATTCAGATTCAGGTAAATAATCTTGCAAATTAACAATCTAAGAACCAAAAAATAAAAAAATAAAATAAAAAGGACAGAGTTTGAAATAGTTCAAAGAGAAGACCTGGACCTGAGGTGGTCTGAATCAGTATGGCCACCATGAATTAATGTGTTTGGATGATGCTTGGCCCCAAATAAACAAAACTACTTCATACTTACCAGCTGATTAAATTTTAAAGGAAGAGAACCTGTTAAGGTTATAGCAAAAGAACTTATTTTTTAAACCCAAATACATGTGAAAGCTTAGCAATGTAGAAGATGTCCATGCAGTCCAACGCACCAGCAACTGCTCTTCTGCGCATTGGATGTATACAGAAGATGAGCAATCAAGGCAGCATCCCAGGACACCTTCATCTCAGCGGACATCCAGCCAAAGGAAGTTCAACAAAGCTCTGAATGCAGAGGCTATCTTTTGATGTAACCAGCTTTGAAGATAAAGAATCACTCTATTAAAAAAATGGCAAAAAGTACTCTTTGCGTCAAAAGCTAGGAAGTGTGTCAGGCTTCTGGTACTCAAGACATTAGCTGAAAAAGAAACACATTTATATAGGGATAGAAAAGCTAGAAGCATAAGTTATTTTTAAATGCATGTGACTGAAATTTTTATTTGAATTTGTTGGATAAATTCTGAGATACACTGAGCACTGATTTTTGAAACAAGGGGAATACTTAACTCTTATTATCTATACTATGCCCCAAGAATTACACACACACACACACACACACACACACACACACATACACATCACAAACAAATTTACTTTGAAATGCTCCATTTGGTGGATTTATCATTAAGGGGTATAAACGATCAGAGTGGTCACACAAGGACAAAACAAACAAACTAAAGATTCAGCTCAACTCTATGTCATTTCAAAACTCATATACCTTACCATATAAGCCATTTGGAGTATACAAAAGTTTGCATGGAGAGTTGATTTCACAACCCTGTTTCATAGGTGTCATGTCAATAGGAGCACACACGTGGAGAAGCTTTTCCTTAAGTTGTGTGAGCTGCTTAACAGCCATCAGAAATTGCATGCCTCTCCCACGAACTGCTTCTTGATGCTTTCTTTGGCTTCTGTGGTTTGTTTTTTAAAGTTTGTTAGTAGGACACAACAGTACAGTCATTTGAGCGTGATTATGTACCAAAGAAAATGAGGGTCAATTTGGAGCTTCTGAAAGTGAAAAAATAAAGAAGTAAAGGAAGCTAGTCTGCTTAGTTTTATTTGATATTCTTTTTTCCCATTTCTTTGCTTTAGAATTTTCCTCTCAGTAAGTTAGAACATTAATACCCCTGGAAGAACAAACAAAAAAAATCCTTACAACAGGGATCCAACTCAAAATCATTATGAAACACAGATGTGATTGTATTTCTCAGAGCCTGGTTGTGGTTTTAGTGTTCTACTCTTTGGCAGTCTCAGAAAAATGCACATTTGGCCAAAAGGAAAAAAAAATCCCCAAGTTATCTTAAGTGGTCATAAACTACAACAGCTTCGTAAAGGAACTCTGAAAAGTTCCCCTCAGCGGACTAGGGCAGCAGGCATGCTATTCCACATACCCTTGCCAAAAGAGGTAGAAGAAAGGCATGATGCTCCTGTAGACAGAGGGAGACGCACGCAGAAGCCAATGGAAAGCTTTTATTCCAGTCTCTGCACACAAACTCTCCATCCTACTGCAGCTTGCCTGCTGGAGTCCCTCCCCCCTCCATTCCTTGGAGGAATCTGCCCCTTGGTGCAGATGCCAGGTCCCCTTCACTCTCTCCTATTGGACATCTCAGCCTTCCCTTGTAGCCAATTGCCATTCCTTTATGTCTTGCATGATGTTCAGAAGCACCTTTACCAGGAACCCCATAGCCACCACCTAAGATACAAGAAATAAATAATCCAAAATATTAAGTCAAAGGAGGGAGGGAAACCCACACATAGCAACAAAGCAGCAGGAATCAGACACTGTTCATTGATAGCTTTCTATAGTATAATGGTCTCAATTATCCCAGTGAAAAGATGTAGGCTACCAGATTGGGTTAGAAAACAGGGTTTAGAATTTTTTAGAATATCCACATAGTCAAGGATAGACAGCATATCAGGGTAAAAGATGGGAAAAGATATTCCAAGCAAATGGACCCAAGAAACAAACAGGTGTAGCCCTTTGGATACCTGACAAAGAAGAATCCAAACCAAAATGAATTGGAAGGGACAGTGTAGGAGGCCATACACTCCTCAAAGGAAAAATCTGTCAAGACGATATTGCTGTTCTACGCAATTATGCACCAAACACAAAGACATCTACATTCATAAAAGAAACACTACTATAGTTAAAAAAAAGAGCTATGGATCATCACACAGTGATGATGAGTGACCTTAATAGACAGATTAACCAGATAAATAATATTATAAATCAAATGGACCTGGTAACCTACTGAACAGTCTACCTAAACAGGAAAGAATATACTTTTTTCTCTATGGCTCACGGCACTTACCACAAAGTTGGCCACATACTAGGACACAAGGCAAGTTACAACACAGGCAAGAAAATTAAAATAACACCCCGATTCCTATCTGACCATGGGTTAAAGCTGGATATCAACAAAAGCAGAAATAGCAGAGCAGGAAATATGCTAACTCATAGAAACTGGACTCACTGCTGGACAAAAAAAAATGGATCCAGACAGAAAGCAAAGGGAAATTAAAAACCTTTTAGAACTAAATGAAAATGAAAGCACAACGACATCCCCAAAGCTGCAGGAAGCAAAGAAGGCAGCCCTAAGAGGCATGTTCATAGCCCTAGGGCTTCCATAAGACAACCAAATAAGCAAAAGGGAAAGATCTCACAAGCAACTTAGCACCACACCTGAAAGCCCTAGCATCGCAAGAAGAAATAATATCATATGTGCAGATGGGAAGAAATAATCTTACTCAGGGCTGAAATCAATGAAATAGAGAAAAACAAATAAGCTCCAAAGGATCAAGGAAAGAAAAGCTTAGTTCTTTAAGAACCAGTAATATTGGTAAACCCTTAGCTAAATTAACTAAAAGGGGGGAAAAAGAAGACAAAATTAGTAAATTAAAGATGAAAAGAGGACATCAAGGACAACAGACATAAAGGAAATCAAAGGTTATACTTTAGAAATCTGTATTCCACAAAACTGGAAAACATGAACAAAATGGATTAATTTCTTTATATATGTGACCTACCAGAATTAAATTAAAATCAAATAAGCAAGTTAAACAGACCCATAATCCCACTGAAATAGAAGCAGAAGCAGCAATTAAAAGTTTTCAAAACAAAAACAAAAAACAAACAAACAAACAAAACAAAGCAAAAAAACCGAGGGCCAAATCGATTCACCACAAAACACAGAATTTCACCAGAACTTCAAGGAAGAATTAATATCAACACTCTTACAAGTATTCCACAAAATAGAAACTGAAGAAACATTTCCTAATTCTTTTTACAAAGCCACTATTAACCTGTTACCAAAACCACACCAAGACCCAACAACAAAAATAAAAAATACAGACCATAACTATTATGAATATAAATGTAAAAATTCTCAATAAAATGCATGCAAACCTAATCAAAGAACAAACCAAAAAGATTATTCACCATGATCAAATTGACTTCATCCCAGAGATACAAGGATGGTTCACCATATGCAAATCAATAAACACAATCTGCCATATTAATGGAACGAAAGATAAAAAAAGTCACATGATTATCTTACTAGGTACAGAAAAAGGCTTTAACAAAATTCAACAGCTCTTCATGAGAAAAGTGTTGAGGAGACCAGGGGTGCAATGGACACACCTCAATAATAAAGGCAATTTGCAGCAAGCCCAACATCAACCTAAATGAAGAAAGACCCAAAACCAGGAATGAGATAAGGATGTCCAGTCCCCTTAGGCATTCAATACAGTACTTGAAGGTTTAGCTAGAGCACATTACAACTGAAGGTGGTCAAGGAAATACAGATAGGGAAAGAAGAAGTCAATGTGTTTTTAGTTGCAGATAATATGATTTTAAGCTTATATATATATGATGTATATATATTGTAAATCATCATCAGAAAACTTCTACAGCTGATAAACATCTTCAGAAAAGCAGCAGGATGCAAAATTAATACCCCCAAATCAGTAGCCTTCCTATATACAAATGACTAATATACTAAGAAAGAAATCAGATAAACAATATCCTTAACAGTAGCCTCAAGAGAAATATCTTGGGATAACTCAAAGCAAGCAAGAGACTGTTATAGAAAAAAAAAGGACATTGAAAGAAGAAATTGAAGAAGACATCAGAAGATGGAAAGACTTCCTGGCTCCTGGGTTGGTGAGATTAATACTACGAAAATTCTTATCCCACCAAAAGCAATCTATAGAGTTAATATAATCCCCATCTAAATTCCACCACAATTCTTCACTGCAATTGAAAATAATAATCTTCAACTTCACATGGAAACACAAAATCACTAAAATAGTAATGAATAAGCAAAGAATGGCTGGAGCTATCACCCTGAATTTTAAGTTGTACTATCTAGAGAGCTATAGTAACACAAACAGTATAGTATTTGCATAAAAGCATACACTGTTGATCAATAGAATAGAATTAAAGACCCAGCCATAAACCCATACACCTATAGACAACTGGTTTTTGACAAGGAAGTCAAAAATAGACACTAGAGAAAAGACAACATCTTCAACAAATGGTGCTGGTCAAACTAGATGAATCCACATAGAATAAAAATAGATGCAAATTTATAACCCTACACAAAACTCAATTCCATATGGATCAAGGACCTCAACATAAGGACAGATACCCTGAATCTGACAGAAGAGAAATGGGAAATAAGTTTGAACTCATTAACTGTGTGAAAAGGATATCAATAGCATTAGCTCTATGACCAACAATTAATAAATGGAACCTAGTGAGGCTGAAAAGATTCTATATGGCAAAGGATACCATAATATGAGCAAAGTGACAGCCTATAGAATTGGGAAAGGTCTTTACCAACTATACATCTGATAAGGTATTGGTATCTAGAATAAATAAAGAAGTAAAATAAAACAAACAAAACCCTGAAATCAAGAAAAAAGCTTAATTTTAAAAATGTAATTCCCTTTGTCCATACCTGACACTGTCTGTAGCACAGCCAAACTGTACCGCGCACATATTCACCTTAGGATGGCAAAGCCAACTCTTCAATGGTCTCTAGAAATAAGGACCATAAGACCTCAGGGAGAAGTCCTTCAGGTCCTACTCGAGTGCCAGCTGCTCTGTTGACTGTGCTGATCATCTTCACCTGCCTGTGACTGTCAGACTGCAAATCCTGGCCAGTCTCAGCATCTTCACTAGATCTACAGGCAGCAGTAAGTCCTGAACCCCTAAGAGATACTCACAGCACTGTTAACTGTTAAGAAGGAGGTGATGAAGTGGACACTGCAGCCTGGGCTGCTGTGAATGCCCTGCGCTGCTGCTGTTTCTCAGGGTGTGGATAAGTAAACTTGCCATTGTTCAACACTGTCCGGCCGTTCTTGCTTCAAAGTATGTGGAGGTGTAGGGGCTCTCTGATAACCCTTTATGGTGCTCAGCATCTGATCTTTAGCTGAGAAGGACTCCTGCGTCCTCACGGGAAGGACGCACAGAGTGCAGATCAGCACACTGAGCAACAGCAGAGTGTGACTCAAGGAGCTGGTAATCTCTTACAAAAGTCTATAATGATAACAATTCCTGTGGTTTTTATCTAAATCTCAATCATTTGGCTTTACCAAGAAAGACTTGGGAGCCAGACACTGGGTGAAAGCCTGCTATCTCAGAAAGGCAGAGAAAACACCCAGCTGACCTTCCCCCTCTGCTATCACCCGCCCCACACACACACACAAAAAGACCTTTCTCTTACGCCATCTCAAAAAAAACTCAAACTGAATGTCCCCTCCTTCCTACTTCCTGTGTGTCTCTCTACCCATCCTCCTGACTCCCTCTTGCTTTCTGTGGTTTTTTTCCTGTCAACTGATTGCTTGCACCACCCCTTAACCTATGGTTGACTTCATTTAATCCTGTTGACAATATTCAAGCAGAAAACTCTTGTCTTAAAGGTGTGTGCTAGGGTTGAGCCACAGTACAACTAGAAAGAGGTTCTTCCAGTAAATAATGCAATCTCAGGGTTCGCGGTGTAATCAAATATCCTGCAATATATTTCAGCACTAAATAGCTTTGGAAGTGAGACTCTAAGATAAGAGACCTTCTGTTTTAACAGGTCACGGAATACTATGGTAGTCACAAGTGCCAGAAAATTGTGCGCATTTCTACCTCAGCTTTCTAATTCCTTGGGACTTTTATAACTGCCAGCATATCTTGGAATCTTCATAAAGGCCTATTAGCCCCTAATTATTTCTTTGTGTAAATTTGGTGATCTCAATGCCACAGCTATCACTGAGTGCATTTCTTGGGTCTTAGCCATAGTTTTG
The DNA here is from genome assembly GCA_001685075.1 of Bramus lutescens. Classification (NCBI taxonomy): domain Eukaryota; kingdom Metazoa; phylum Chordata; class Mammalia; order Rodentia; family Cricetidae; genus Bramus; species Bramus lutescens. The sequence continues at coordinate 148,681 of LOEQ01002202.1, read as the reverse complement.
TGATATCATGAATCATCCTGGATGTGTGCATAGGAAGGACTTCCTGGGCTTGAGGCTCCTGGTGTCAACTCCCCTTGGTACCATCCTGTCACTACCCTAGTCATAATAGAATATTAGTAATTAGCTATTTTTTTTAGTGTTCAAAAGGGAACTACTAAATTTCCACCCCAAGATATTTTCTCCTCCCTTGGAAAAATGTGAGAGAAAATATAAAAATATGTTTCAAGTAACCTTTCCTGTTACATTAAAACTTTCTTTAGAGAATAAATAGCTAACTTTTTCTGTAAGTTTCAGAAAATAAACATTTTAGGTTTTTCCAACTTATTTGTATTTTACATTCTTTTAAAACTATAAAATCCTACCTCAGTTCACAGGACATGCAAAATGAATGCTCAAATCATCTTTGTGTCTTGTACCACGATTTACTTGGTCCTACAGCAACACAGAAATGAATGTATGCTACTTCTCCGCTGAAAGAAATGTCATCAGTAGGGATCAGATTCACTTATTGAAGGTGTGAATGTGCAATTAAAGGCAGCTAAAAATGATTCAGTAAACTAACAAGCTAGCTAAATATTTGTCGTAATAGATTCATCAAATGTGTCTCCTATCTCACATGTATTTACTTCCCATCTGCAAACCATCACCTACTGATATGACTTATAGCTGTCATTTACCATCTATAATTGAGATGAATCCTCTCATTTATCTACTTAGCTATATAGCTTTTAAGTGTTAAAGCACTGGTGTGATAAGACTTATAGCTGTCATTTACCATCTATAACTGAGATGAATCCTCTCAATTATCTACTTAGCTATGTAACTTTTAAATGTTAAAGCACTGGTGTGATAAGAGAAACAGGGCTAACATCAACACCTTTGGCCTTGGCCTCAAAAAAGACACCATCTTAATCCTCAGACACTAGTGCTTTAAGCATCCTCTCAGGTGTTAGGGGCAGCTATTATGGAAAACCCAGGAGTCTGTTTAATAAAGATGTGACTATCCCTTCAAGAAGAGCCACTCTGGGGCTGAAGAGAAAGCTCAGTGGTTTAAAGCACTTGCTGCTCTTTCAAAGGACCTGGGTTCACTTGCAAGCATTCATGTTGGGTGGCTCACAACCATGTCTGTAACTCTAGCTTCAGGGAATCTGTAGTAATAACGGCTAGCTCATACCCGGAAATAACAACACACAAATTGTCTTCATTTAAGCAC
>LOEQ01002202.1:133508-147325 GCA_001685075.1 Bramus lutescens | reverse complement strand
CTTTATTAACCAATGAAAGTAACATATAGACAGATGACCCTCCTACATCAGGAATCGAATGTTTTCTCACTTGCATGGTTTCCTGCACAAACAGCACACACACACACACACACACACACACACAGCATGTACATCAATTATAAAATAAATCTTAATAAAGAAGGGTCACTCTGTCTTGTTCCCATTTGGATATCTGCCTTGATAAGTAACTTGATCTACTTTGAGCCTGTATGTCCAGGAGAAGACAACTGGTGGTGAGAAAAAAAGATGGAATTCTCCTGTTGGGGGGACATTGTGAAATTTGTCTGTTTGGAGTCATTGTTATGACACCTCCACTTTCTGGATGAAAGAAATAATGAGATGGCAAAAAGAGGTTGCATTAAAGTCAGCTTTTCCCCAAATAGTTAGAGAGGCATTTCAGTGCCCTGCAAAGTACTTACACATGGGAACCTCCAAAGAGAGCATGGTCCCTGGTCAGGCCACCAGGAGAATGAGACCCTTTCTCATTCACAGCAGGAGTCAGGAAACTCTGAGTGCTCACTACCGTGGACTCCGCCCCACAGAAGTCGTATATGTAAACTAACCCTTATGAGAACTGTTTCTAGAGAAAGGGCTTTTCGGTAGGAATTAAGGCTAGATGAAGTTGCAAGAGCAAACTCCTAACCAAATATGGTTGGCAGCTGTACAAGAGGCTGAACCCCCATGACCTCCCTGAGAAAGAAAAATAGCCATGCAGAAAACCAGAAGAAAGTGGCCATCTGTTAGCTGAGGACAGAGCTTTCAGCCCTGATGGCAAACTTGCAGTTTTCAGGACTGTGAAAATCAGCTTACATTTAAGTCACCCAGTCCATGCATATTGTTGGGGCAACCTGACCTGGTAGATTCAATACTTTGTTAAAATTTACACCTAATAGCATCAGCCCACAGGAGCAGCTACAGTTTGGAGAATGTGCAAGGGTACACAGGAACAGTCACCGGACAGGTGACACCCCACTTGAAGCCTGTTCTTGAGACTTTCTTTCTTTAAAAGAGGTGTAATTCAAGCCAGGATGGAGATTTTTTTCCCACTAGACAGTTTATAATATTTTAAAGAGGAACTGGGGGCTTGACAAAGTCAAGTAAAGCCCTGGTTACAAAAAAAGTGGAAGCCTTGTATGTGTCCTCTCTTTATCCTAGTGACGTCATTCATATGGTCTTCCATTCTTCCTCACGTTTTGATATTCCTTGCCTGTATTTGTTCCCTGATGCCTTCCTCCTTTCCCTTCCATTTCCATACTCCCTTATGCTTTCATGGATCTGTTCCTAAGGACCTCCCTTCAAGTCTTTCCGTGAAATCTCTCTGTCATTGTTGAGACCCAAAGCCTGCACAATCAGGAGATACATATTGCCTGAGGTTTGCTACCCCAATAAAGAGCCCAGAATATGATTTCAGTTTAACTAATTTATTAGCCAACTTATCCTAAGGGAATCTGGGGGGGGGAGTTGGATTAGAGAAGACAGAGAGGGAGAAGAAGCCAAGGAAGAAGAGCTCTTAAATAGTTTCCCAAAGGGTAGCCTGAACTTGATCCTATAGACATCGCAGAATATGAACTCTGCCAGGCTAAGCCCCACCAGGCAGGGACTTGGGGATGCTGTAACACTCCCGCATCCACAGTCACTGATTATGGACATATGTGGGGGATGTTAGTACCCAGGGCATCTGGCTCACAGCCCTGGAAAAGAGGGCTCCAGGAGCCCATAAGCAGTTCCCAACATGGAACAAATGTTGTAGAAATGTGAGCCAAGAGGGTCTTGGAAGATAATCAACTTCCTTGATTATCCATGTTCAGAACTGTAGAAGGAAGAGTCCTTGAAATATTCAGTATCCTGTCAGGTCTCAGTTAGTTGTATATGTTGTTTTGTGTGTGCACGTGCGTGTGCGTGCACACACACACACTACACATCTTGTTAGCATTACTAAAGTGCCAAACTTTGTTAATTGTTGACAGAGGTTTCTGTCATGCCTGGTCCTGCAGTCATTCAGTCCCAAAGAAACATACAGAGGTCTACATTAATTATAAATTGGTTGGCCTATTAGATCAGGCTTCTTATTAACTTTTATAACTTTCATAAACCCATAATTCTTGTCTGTGTTAGCCACATGGCTTGGTAACCTTTATCAGTGAGGCATTCTCATCATGCTTTTTCTGAGTCTGGGTGATGACTGCAGACTCACCCTTTCCTCTTCCCAGAATTCCCACCTATACTTCCTGCCTGGCTACTGGCCAATCAGTGTTTTATTAAAATAATACAAGTGACAGGATACAAAACCATTGTCTCACAGCAGTTAATCATTCTTAAAAGTTATTTACTTAAAAAGCAAGTTATTTCTGTGATAATACTATTTTTTTACATTTTCATCCATTCTTTCAAGTTTTAACCACACTTATTCCTCCAACTCTGCCCAGATCCACCCCTTCACTATCTACTCTTCTCTCTCTCTCTCTCTCTCNTATATCCATGTTTTCTTCCCCTCCCTCATTTTAAAACACTTCAGTACCAATTTGAGGTGTTCAAATATTCTTATATATGTGACCTTATAGAGGTCTACAGTCTTAGAAGGAAGCTGATCCCTCTTTTCTCCTCAGCTAACAATTGCTCATCATTCCATGCCTAGGGATGGGATTGTGTGCCTAATTCCCTCTCTGTGCTAGGATTTGGTCTGGCTTGGGCTTGCACAGGTTTTATGCATGCTGTTAACAATTTTCTTTGGATTCATTTGTGCAGCTGCCCTGTTGTGTCTAAAGATGTTGCCTTGTAATCATCTACCATCTCTGGCTCTTACACTCTTTCTGCTCCCTCTTCTTAAGCCTCTAGAGAGGGTTGTGCAGTATATATAAAGAATAGAAGTCTCTTATTCTCTGCACTTTGGCCAGTTACAGGTCTCTGTATTGATCACCACCTATTGCAAGTAAGAGCTTCACAGATTAGAGTTGAGGATTGTTCTAATCTATGGATATATGGATGCAACATTCAGTCATTTTAGAAGTCAATTTAATACTATGTTCATTTAACAAAATAGTAGCATCAGGATCTGGCCTAGGGCCTGTGACCTGTTTATTCAGGGGATCTTAGTTCAATAAAAGTGGGATGCATGTTTCGTCATTTGGAGTAGAACTTAGATCCAATCAAAAGTGTTTTGTCACTCGCATGAGTTCTATGCCACTATTGCACCAACAAGCATGTCTGCCCAGGCCAGTTATTGTTGTAGTTTGCAGAGTTCATATCAAACTGCTAAGTAACAGCTTGATTTTGTCACGTTCTATTACTCAAGTATGTAGAATCTTCAGAAACATGGACTTACTGTCATGTTCTGGGATATGCCAAGAATAATAGCAATAGCCTGCAATGTTTATGAGTTTATGGGACCTCATTGGAATTAATTATTTCTTTTGAAGTTGCTAATAACACTATTCTTGCTGAAAATCCCATCTCCTTTTATATTGGGAAGGAAAGAATTGAGGCTAGGACTCAGAATCTTGTATTTCAATGCTGCTTTCCTTCTGTTGTAAATCTCTTTACCATTGCTACCATAGTTCTGATGACAGCTCCGGCACTCAGAAGTTATTTTGAGCTTAAAGGTTGCGATTTTACACTTTGTAAAAACCTGTGACTAAATTCAGGTTTATTTCTAAAGATGCCTAGTCAAAGGTATTATATCTTCCTTGTTAGAAAACATACACTCCAAATCATTATTCTAGTACAATTTGGGGGTAGTCAGTTAGCTCAGTATGCTGATTTGAATGACCATGGCCTTCGTAGGCCCATATATTTAAATATTCTGTCCCTTGTTGGTGGAACTGTTTGGGAAGGATTGGGGCATTTGGTCTTGCTGCAGGAAGCACATCTCTGTGGTAAGCTTTGAGGTTTCCAAAGATCCAAGTCACTTCAAATTCATTCTCCCTGTCCTCTGCTTACAGTTGGAGATGTGAGCTCTCATCTGTTCCAGACAGCATGACATTTCTCTGTCATTATGGACTCTCATCCTCGGGAACCATAAGCCTGATTAAACACTTTCATTTGTAAGTTATTTTGGTCATGGTGTCTTATCAGCAAAAGAAAGGTAGCTAATGCATCGAGTATAGAAGTGAGGCAATATACGCTGATGGGTGAGAGCCTGCAGCTAGTTTCTGGGGTCAAATGCTCTTTTTACTAGTAGGAAAATTTCTCATTGGTCAATCTGATTAACCTTTTGAATTTAAGTTGGATATAAGATTGGAACTTACTTTTTCAGACTAGCAGAGATGTCTTAGTGTGCTTCCCCACTGCTGTAATAAAACACAGATCAAACACAACTCAAAGAGAAAAGGATTTATTTGACTTACACTTCTATGTCACAATCCTTCCCTGATGGACATCAGAGCAAGAACTCAAGGCAGGAACCTGGAAGAGAAACTGAAACAGAGACCATGGAAAGACATTGCTTTTAGGTTTGCTTCCCGTTGCTTGCTCAGTTTGCTTTCTTGCACAAACCAGGACCACTTTCCCGGGTGTAACACCGAGCACTGGTGCTGGGCTCCCCCATCCCAATCACAAACCTAGAAAATGCCCTCACAGGCTTGCCTACAGACCAGTCTGATGGAGGCAGTTCCTCAGCTGGCAGTCCCTCTGCCCAGATGACACTAGTTAGTGTGATGTTGACAGCACACTAAGCAGCATAGCGGACTGTGGGAGCAACTTGCAGGATACAGACCTGGTTTGGTTACACAGGGCTGTTTGCTTCCATGAGAACATGGCTTCGGGTTTCAGACAAATCTCTCCAACATCATGTGTCTTTATCCTTAAGCTTGTGAGCTTGTCTGTCAATAGAGTACTGATGATGTCAGAATGATTAGGTCTCTATAAAAGTTACATCCATTAACACATGAATGTAAATCCAAACTGCACATCAGATTCAAGGTTCTGATATTTTATGGGATTTCTACAGCATGAAGCAGAAGAGGTTGTGTACCTCAGCTGAATATCTTCATATTCTACCTTATTTAATCTTTATATATAAATAAACAGAAAACTAACTTAACCACATGACTTTAGAATGAACAATGGCTTCAGGGTCCATTTATTTAACAGAATTCTAGTGTTAGATTATGCTTCCTTGAATTAAGGTGAAAATGGCCTGTATCTGGCTTCAACCCTGTTTGCTTCTGGAACAATGTGAACTTAAAATGTTATTCAGTTAATTCACTTGGCCAACAGACCTGCAGTTTCTCCCTGAAATTAAGGACATACTTCCAGAAACTCTCTAGTTAAGGATCTGTGGCAAAGTAGCTAGGATGATTGTAACTGTGGGGAGGCTTCCATACAGAGACATCCAAAACACTCAGAGTGCTCCAAAAGGGCCAGAGCTTATTAAACCATCTTGAATCTTATCTGTAGCTCCTGGCAATATTTGGTCTGCAGATTTTGCTTTTTGGTGTCAAAAATTATATCTTGCAGGAAACCATGGAGTTGAGCTAGCCTAGCTGCCTTGGAAGACAGGTGTCGTAGGTTTGTCAGAGTCCAGGTCTCTGGAGCACAATGTGCCTTCCAGTTACTGAGAGACCGGCGCTCACTTCAGGTTGTGAATTGTTCAGGCCACTCTGTGTTTCTCTGTATGTTCCCTTAGTAGTCAAGAAATCATGGAAACTTGACAAGACACTTGGTCTTGGACATTAATCTGTGTAAGTTGTATAGCTTGCAAACTTCAATGTATTCTGGCAGCTATAATTGTATTGATCCTGCATATTGCCATTATATTCTGTTTTTGATAAAGGCATAAAAGGTCTTATTCCTCCCAATAAAACCGGTACAGCCTCAGTTTTGATATGGCCCCTCCAACCACCCACATTTAATTCTATGTGGCCATATCAGTCCTTGGTCCTGTAAATAAACACAGGTGCTTACAGTATCTGGACTTTAATAGCTGAATTGAAACAAGATTGGGGCTTGATAATTAGATATTTTCTTTAAAAACTGTTTCAAGTGGGTGAAAGTTGTTTCTTGGAAAAGTAAGCAGGAAAACGCTCACTTAAAATAATTTCTATTATTAAGGACTTTGAATGAAGTATTATAATTATCACACTCGGGGGCAAGTTTAGATTTTGCAAACTGCCCCATGAAGCGTGGATATTTTCTTAAATATTTCTTAAATATTGCTTTGATGTGATGGCAGGGAGAATGGAAGTATGCAGCCATGATGTGTCCTGAGACCCTAAAGCCTTGATCCACTGTTTCATTCAAATGATCGCTTCTTTGGTGGACTCAAGACAAACTTGCTTCTTTCCTTGCTGATACAGTTTCATCAGTGCTCCTTGACAGCTTAAAAAAATAAGTCTAGGTGCTGGGCCCAGGTGTTTATCTGTTTTCCATATGCGGGGCTGGTGCCTGTGGCAGTTGGAAATGGCGTGGGATCTCCTGAACCGAGAATTACATATGGTTGTGAGCCAGATGTGAAAATGGAAAGTAGATGCTGGAAACGGAACTAAGGTCCTCTGGAAGAGCAGCCAGGGCTCATAGCCACTGAACAGCCTCTCCAGCCTTCACTGACTGCTTTTGATGAACAACGCAATTAATGACGCAACCCCTTGGCTGTTGCTATGTTGTACTTCCATCGTAGTTATTTTTTCTTTGCGACCCTGACAAAGGCCACTTGAAAATGAAGTTTGTTTTGACTTTTAGTTCCAGAAGGATACAGTTCATCATAGCAGGACGACATGGTCACATAGCAGGGACAGCATAGTGCCAGGAACATGAGGCCGGCTGGCTGTTGGTCACATTTTACCCACACTCAGGAAGCAGGAATGAGCAGGATTGAGACTGGGCTGCAAAATCTCAAAGTCTGCTCCCAGTGACCCTTTTCCTTCGATGAGATTTTATCTCTTTAATGTTCCACAATCTTTCAAGACAGAGCCTCCAACTCAGGATGCATTCAAAGGTGTGAGTCTAAAGTTATTTTATATTTAAATTGCAACATCTATTTCCTTCTTCATAGTCTTCTCTGAAAAAAAAAAGAAAAGAAAAAGAAAAACAACAACAACAACAACAACAAAAGACCACACACACCATGCTGTAGCACTGGAAACTCCCAGGCAGAATCAGCCTATTTGTTGCTATGTTTTGTCTGGTATTCTCCACACTGATCGAGACTTGTTCTTTCAGGCCCCTGTTTTCCCACAGTTGGCTAAGATCTCTATCCCAGGATTTCAGTACCCTCTGTTTTGTCGCTGACTTTGAACACAAGCAAACAAATCCTTCCAGCTTAAGCAAACAAACACTGTGAACACGAGGAAAATACTACATTCCAGAGCCTTACAGAGTTCTTCCAAGTTCTGTTTCCAATTAAGTTGAAGTCAGTTAGACTCTGGCCTCCCCTCTTTATCTGAGTCTGGAGTTTCCCAAATTCCATCCTAATGCCCCCTCTGCACTATGAACCTCCTTTTCCCAGAAGCCTCCTTTCTTAATAGGTAGCCCAGGGAAGATATTGACCAGGAAGTAGATTGCTCTAATCGCTGTCCTCACAACCTCAGTGGGTGCATTTGCAGTCCCCTGAATAGCTTACATCCTCTTGGGTAGAAGAGCAATAAGTTTTATTTTTTCAATAATATTTTTATAAAATATTATAAATTTTCAAAATGAGAGAACAGAGCACATTCCTATCATCAAAAAACTTATTGAAACTGGTTTCAATCATTATTGACTAAGACTACCTAACTGATGTTGGAATGTCTACAGTACCCGTCGAGGGTATTGGTGGATATATTACTACCCTAAGCCAAAGGCAGAATCAAGCTACTTTGACTATTTGTTGACTACAAACCCACCACCATACCTATGAGTTCTTCACCTGAGGTGGCCCTTTCACACTTCCACACTGCAGGCATTATGCTAAGAAGTATGATTTTCATTGCACAAAACTGTAAATAAAATATGTCAGTGAATACTTTAAATGTTCAGAACGTTTCATTTCCACTTCATTCCCAGAACGAAGTAAATGTTGGAAAGGTGAAATCAGTTGAGAAAGGACTGTTGATTCTCCCCATAATTACAAGCCATCAATATATACAGAAGCATATTGTGTGAGTTTAAGTCACGCCAGAACATTTGTGAGTACTGATGAGGCTAATACGCCAGGAGCACTTTGTTTCCATTTTCTTTATTGCCTTTCTATTAAGTCTAATGGGGTGACCACAAAAAGCTACCTGCTCGAACTGACTTTACTTTGTGACTGTTACCAATTGGAGATAACTTCTGGTTAGAGATGAGAGATCCTGTTCACCCCCTTAGCACTGGGATACCATCTAACTCAAACCTGGGCAGACCCTGTGCCTGTTGCCACAGTCTTTATGAGATGTGGATCAGTCAGTCCTTTTGTATTTAGAAGGCCTTGCATCCTTGGTGTCACCCATCCTCTCTGGCTCCTATAATCCTTCTGCTTCTTCTTTCACGAAGTTTCCTGAGCCCCAAGGGCAGAGATGGTGTTATCCCATTTAAGAACGGGTATTCCAAGGTCTCTCATTTTCTGCACTATGTCCAATTGTGGAACTTGGTAACTGTTCCCAACTACTGAGGGAGGAAGTGTCTCTGATGATGGCTGAGCATGACACTGATCTATGAGTATAGCAGAATGTTCTCAGGAGTCATTTGATTGCTACAGTCCTGTAATGGAACAGGTGTATTTTGTTTTTCCCTACGTTCTGGCCCATCTAGTCTCAGGTTCTTGGCCACCTGATCAGTATTGAATATGGGTTCCATCTACTGGTGTGAGCATTAAATACAAACAGATAGTAGTTGGTCATTCTTACAATTTTTGTGCCATGACTACACTAGCACACATTGCAGGTAGGTGGGTCTCCATTCTAGACTGGTGGGTTTGTAGCTGGGTTGGTGTTTACCTATCTCCTCCAGTACCATGCAGAGTACCTCCCAGTAGTACCCTGAACACTAGTCAGTAGAGGTGAAGGCTTTAGGTAGGCATCAGGTCAACTTCTACATGTGAAATGCATTTTGTACTTATTGTCTTCAGCAATAGGGACTTATTATAAGTTTGTAGAGAGCATCCAATAGCTACGGCAGTAGTCTGGATTACTTGGGGGTTTCCATGGGATCCCTTTGGAAAACAACTCAATTAGAAGTAATGTAATGTGAATTCCTTCAGGCATATGCTCAAGCAGGTGTCTTAGTCACTGATCTATTGCTGTGTAGAGACACCATGATCAAGTCAACTCCTATGAAAGAAAGCATCTATGCAGGGTTTGCTCATAGTTTCAGGGACTTAGTCCATTATCATCATAGTGGGGAGCATCACAGCATACAGGCAGAGATGATGATGGAGACAAAGTTGAAAGTTCTACATCCAGATCTGCAAGCAGCAGGAAGAGAGAGAGAGCAACACTGAGGCTCACTTGGGTTTTGGAAACCTAAAAGCCTACCTCCAGTGACACACTTCCTCCAACAAGGCCACGCCTACTTCAATAAGACCACACCTACTCTAACAAGGCCACACTTCCTAATCCTTCCCAAGTAGTTCCAGTCCCTGATGACTAAACATTCAAATATATGGGTCTATGGGGATCATTCTTATTCAAAACACCACAGTTAGCATAGCTGGATCTTGAGGCAGATGGGTCCCAGTTTCCTGACAAACTACCACACTAATTTCCATAGTGACTACACATGTTTGCACTCCCACCAGCAATGGGTGAGTGTTCCCTTTAATTGTCACAGTAGCTGTCATTTGTTTTATTGATCTTCTGGTTAATGCCAGGTGAAATCCTAAAGAAGTTTTGACTTGCATTTCTCTGATGAGTAAGCATGCTGAACATTTCTTTAGTCTTTCTCAGCCATTTGTGTTTCTTTTGACATCTCTCTGTTTAGACCTGTATCCCATTTTTAATTGTTTTTTTTTTACTTGATGTCTAGTTTTTTTTTAATCCTTATTATCCCTCTATTGAAGGTATAGCTAGTTAAAATCTCTTTCCAATCTGTAGCTTGATGTTTTGGTCTGAATGATGGTGTCTTTTACCATACAGAAGCTATGAGACCTGGTTTCGTTTATTTTTGTTCATCTTAGTGCCTGTGCTGTTGATGTTCTGTTCAGAAAATCTTTTCCTGTGCCAGTGAGTTCAAGACTTACTGGGTATATAAGCCACACTTAAGGGCAGGCTCCATGCCCAAAGTAGATGGCCAAAACAAAACAAACTCAATGGTATTTTTGGAGGGTTTTGTTTGGTCTCATAATGCTTTATCTTGGCATTTTCCTCCCTACAAGACTTTTGTTTATATATTATGGTTTCTAATTTTATGTCTTCAGCCTACTCTGTGTTTGTGAATTTGTGTGTCTCAGTGTCTATATGTGTTTCTTGTGTGTTTTCTTGGCTCTTATTTTTTTCCCTGTTTATGCAGGAGTTTTGTTTGTTTGTTTTTGTCTATTCAGGATTGTTTTTATTTTATTTTACATTCCGTTTTATTTATTCTTTTTTCTCTTTTTAGATGTCTATTATCTAATAAGAGCAATCCAGAAAGGACAATTTGGGTGGGTGTGGAGGTAGGGAGGATCTGTGAGAAGTTGGAGAAGGGGAAGGCATAATGAGAATATATTGTATGAAAAAATCTATTTTCAATAAAAAAATTTATATTCAAAAAACGACAAAAGAGAAAGCAAAGCAAAACAAAAAACCTGAGGAGCAATTCACATGCCTGGTTCATTCCCCAGACCTCTGATGCTCACAGACCTGCCTTTATGTGGGCTGGACATGCCGACGCATGCCTATTATCACAGTTCTTTAAACAGAGAGGCAGAGATTCAGCAACAACCTCTCCTGAACACTGAGTTTGAGGTCAGCCTGAGCTACATTAGAACTTGTCTCAAAACAAAAGAGGAAAAAGCAAAAGACCCCACAAATGCTTGAGTGGGGTCACTAAGTCATTGAGAACACCTCCGAAGGCTCTAAGAAGACTCTCTTCCTCTGCTCTCCCTCCCACGGATCTTCCCTATTGCTAACTCCGCTCCATGCCATGGCATGCTGTCCTACCACAGGCTAACCACAACAGACCGAAACCTCCCCACAGGCTGTAAGTGAAAAGCCACATCTCAGGGATTTTGTTACAGAACAAACTTACTGCAAGGAAACTGTAAGAAGTCACTGACTGAAACGGGAGTGTGCTGCAGAGAGCAACAGCAAAGGATTCTGTTTACAAGAATCACCTGACACTGGGGAACCACATTCTCAAGCATCTTGGGCAACTTGTAGCTAAGCCCGTTTAACCCTTTGCTTTGCTTGGAGCTATGGGCTCAGAGTAGACGCTTGTTTATCTCAAATGCCTACTTGCTTTTTATCTGTACTATATCTTTTCATCTCCTGTAAATATTTCTTTTTTAATTTTCTCATTCCTTCTAAACGTGGCGCCACCTCTGTAGCTTCCTGGGATAACAGGTTCTATTTTTTTTTTTTAAAGAACACAAGGCTGCTTTGAAATGGTCTGTATTGTACCCTTATAGCTTGGCTATAAATACAGGAGAATTTATAAATGTAAATGGAAGAAACCTCAACTCCTTGGCATGCCAGAATTCTCACCATCTCGGAGAGAATGCAGTCTTGAGACAGACTGAGCCTTGGAACTGATGAGTTTGTCAGCTCAGGGGCATCACCAGCCACCTGGAGCCTCTCCATCTGCCCAAGCCTTCAACAAGGCCACTTACCTCCCCGGATAGCCTCAGGCAGAAAGTCAACTGTGCTATGAGATATGAAAGGATTAAAAAGGGGGATGATGAAGGAGTGGGAGATAAAGAGGGGGAGAAAGCAGGAAAAGAGAAAGGAAGGGAGAGAGAAGTGGGGGAGGAGGAGAAGGAAGAGGGTAACATTTCTCTGGGCTCTTCAGAAATAGAATATGACCCTTTCTGATCTCTGGTAACTGGAGAAAGTAGTTAAATGTTAGCAAAAGGGATGCATCCTAGCATTTCCCTGGGACAACAGATGCTTGCACTTGTTGGTTTATTTACTAATTTATTTATTCATCTGACAGGCTATTAATACCTAACTCTGGTTGGTTTGGAACTTGCTATACAAAGAGAGGAGGCTGTAAAACCACTGAGCTCTACCCGCCTCCCTCCTCCAGAGTGCTGGGATTAAGTGTGCTCCCTTAACCAAAGGGTTTTAAAAATATTTTTTACTGTGCCTTGTTTTTTAAATTGTTACCCTCTTCAGAATCTCAAGGTCACATTATTAAAACATTCATTCTCAAGTTTGTCTATTTATCTCTGCAAAGGTGGCTGCCACCTCCCCGGCCATAGCTTCCTCCATGTACCAGAGAGTGTGCTAGAATCCCTCTTCTCTTGCTGACCAGAAGACAGTTCTGGGAGGAAGATTTAAGTGTCACTAGAAAGAGAAAGGTAGCAATTTTCATGTCTTGAAAGTGTTAGCTACTTAAGCACTGGTCTTCTTCCTTCCTAGAGTGAATTCTTAGTGAATAACAAGGTCTAAGGACAGTATCTAAGTGTGAGGTCAAGTGTCTCAAGCGGTGGCTGAATTCTCGTCATTGAGCAGACCAGCATCCCAGGACTGCGCCATTCCAGTCACTGTTCAGGGCACAGCATGGGAATCTGTCACTACCATTTACCACTCAGAGCTTGAAGTAGGTCAACTTTCTGTGTCTGTTCTGAGTTAGAGTAGAACACGGACATCTGGCATGTGCTGATTGTCTGGGCAGGAAGTACAGGGTCTGTTTGATGAGCATCTTAACAACACCAGCTGGATCATAGTACCCTAGGATTAAGTACACAAAGCCCGTTGATTCTTTGACTATGTGCGGTCAAACCATCTCATTAAAATTTTTCTGCATTACCTTGAAATCAAACTGGGTATTGTGGATTAGAGAAGTACTCATCTTGCTGGGTTTGAGTAGCAATGTGAATCTGAAGAAGACTGCAGATCCTCAGAAGTGGAGATATCACCCAAATCACATTATCATCTGGTCATTTTAAGTCCTATGATTATACACTGAGAAACAACACAGTGCTGAATAAGCACTATTTTAGGGAAGACTAGCCTAACCCACCTGCTAACAGCTTCAAATACAGTTTTAGGAAGGTGTAGAGTATGGTAATACCGTTTGTCATCCCAGCATTTGGGAGGTAGGGGCAAGAGGATCAGGACTACAAGGCCAGCTTCAGCTACATATGGAATTCAAGCCCAGCCTGGGCTATGTGGGACTGTGTCTCAAAATCTAAAATAAAAATAAAAGAGTCAAAGGAGCCAGGAATGCAGCTCACTAGTAGAGTGCTAGCCTGGATTGCAAGAGTTCCCAGGTTTAACTTTCAAAACTGAAAAACAAATCTTACAAAGAAAATAAATTTACTCAGACAAAGTCCATTCCCAATCCTTCCTCGATTGAAGCCAAAATAGTCTGACATGTTCTGGCATGGCTCACAGAGATTTTGAGCCTTTCAAACACAAAAGCCTCAGCTGGTTTTATTGACCAAAAAATCTCTCTGCAATTCTGTCTTGTCAGGCCAGTCACCTAAGAGTGTAACTGTCACTTATTAAAGTTAGTCTCTTCCAAACTTGTTGAATAGTGACTGAATCAAAGAAGAGAGGAAAGCAACAGTAGGCCAGTATCACAGGAAAATGACCCATATTGCTTATTGAAATCCCAGAGCTAAAAATAACAACCAGAGAGGCAAAGCGCAGGCATTGACTCAACTTGATTCATTCACTCATTCATTCAAAAAAGAAAAAAGATAGATAGATGATGACAGATAGATAGATAGATGATAGATAGATAGATAGATAGATAGATAGATA
>LOEQ01002202.1:103150-114047 GCA_001685075.1 Bramus lutescens | reverse complement strand
GCTGGCCTTGATGAGCTCCCATTAGATCAGCCCCACCATCTCAGTGGGTGGACGACCCCTTGTGATCCTGACTTCCTTGCTCATGTTCTCCCTCCTTCCGCTCCTCATTTGGACCTTGGGAGCTCAGTCGACCCCCATCATTTTATTGAAGCTGCTGTCTCAGAGCCTGGGATGGTATCTCTCTATTTTTCTTCCCAGTGCTTTTTCTCTGCCCTCTCCTGATGCCCCTTGTTTTTTTTTTCTCTTTTTTTTAACATGTTTTTGATCTCTAGCTTATGTGACCCACTACCCTTTTCAGTCACACCTTTATGCACATTCTCTTCATTTCTATGCATCCCCCCATACAGTTATCTCCTGCCACCATAATTTCTTGACCTCAGATTTTGAGCCAAAACAAACCACCAGTTTCCGACATTGCTTTTGTTGGATATTTTGTTAAAGCAACAAGAAAACTTGTCTGGCTTTCATTCTACATCTTCCATTGAAGTATGCTATAGGTAGAAGTCTAAGATGTGCTTATTCATTAACCATAGCCAAAGCATATGATAAAGCAGTAGCAAAATGGTACTGGGGTAGAATCTAAGGGAAATATATATGTCTGACACAGTAAAAATGATTTCTGCTTTGCTATATGCCTTTATTATAATAAAATTTAAGGTAAATATAGTTTACTAAATGTAAAATGTGAATTTGGAATATATTAATCAATACTGTCCTTTGCCTATTACAAGCATAACATACACACACATATACCCTTAATATCAAATGGATAATGAGGGCTTTGCAAATTACATTTTCACTTTATAAATTCATCATAGGTATTTTCTCTATGAAGCCATATAGGTCTCCGCAGTTCCCCAAAGGTACAAGTCATTTTACATTATGAATTACCTAATTTGTCTTAGTATAATATATTGACACCAATCCAAGCTATCTCCAGTTCATGGTTGCCAAAATCATTTATCATTTTTCTGATAAATTTCCTATATAAGTGTTCTCAAATCTGGTAAATAAGTTAGCTAGAAATAAAATTGCTGGTCAGCGGGCCATACAGATTTACATTTTGATTTGTTCTACCTGCTAATTTTCTCAAAAGGCTGTTGGGTTCTTGCTATATAGGTCGAAGCAGCCACAGGGATGGTCAGGATCTGTTTTAGAAGAAGCAGGACTTGGGAATGGAGAGAACCCAGGATACATGATGCAGTAAGACCACACAGTGTGTTAATGCCAGAAGAGGGAAAGGAAATTTGGCTTTTAATCCGCCATATTTACTTCCCCCCCCTTTGGAATATAATGTGATAGCACTATGGCACAGCAACCTTTTTCTTTTCCTTCTTATTGAAAAATAGATTATTTTCTCATACCATACAGCCCGACCACAGTTTCTCCTCCCTTCACTCCTTCTAGTTACCCATTTTCCCCGCTTCCCCAGAACCATTCCCCCGTCTTTTCCTCTTTAGAAAAGAGCAGGCCTCTAAGAGATGACAGCCAAACAGAACAAAACAAGATATAGTAAAGCAAGGGAGAAGTCCTCGTGCAGAGGCTGGACAAGGCAACCCGCTAGGAGGAAATGAGTCCTAAGAGCAGGCGAAACTTAAGACACAGCCTGTCCCACGAGTCTCACAAAATGATCAAGCTAACAGCTATAACATTTATGCAGAGGACCTGGTGCAGACCCGTGTAGGCTCGATGTTTGACGTTCCAGTCTCTGGGAGCCTATGTGAGCCTTGCTTGTTGGCTCAGTGGATCACGCTCTCCTGGTGTCCTCCATCCCCTCTGACTCCTACAGTCTTTCCTCCCCCCTTTCCACAGGCTTCCTCAATTTCCAAAGGAAGGACCCAATGGAGACCTCCAATTTAGACTTTATCTGCATAATGTCTGTCTGTGTCCCTGCCTCTGTACCCATCTGCTTCAGGAGGATGCCTCTCTGATGATGACTGGACAAGGATCTAGGAGTAGAGCAGATTATCATTAGGAATCATTTGATTTTTTTAACTTAATTAATCTATTTTTTAAAAAAAACTATTTTTTCTCATTTTGCATATCAATCCTAGTTCTCACTCCCTTCCCTCTTCCTGCTCCCTCCACTTCCCCCACCCCCACCCCATCCACTCCTCAGAGAGGGTAAGGTTTCCCATGGGTAATCACCAAAGTCTAGCACATTACTTGAGGCAGGACTAAGGCCCTCCCTATTATATCTAGGCTGAACAAGGTATCCCTCCAAAGAGAATGGGTTACCAAAAGCCAGTACAAGCAGTAGGAATAAATCCTGGTCTCACAGTCTGCCCTAGCAATACAACTGTCACTCACATTTAGACGGCCCAGTTTGGTCCTATGTTGGGTCCCCCGCTGTCAGGCCGCAGTCGGTGAGCTCCCATTAGCTCAGGAGAGCTGTTTTAGGGGCTTTCTTAATTATGGTCTTGGCTCCTTTGCTCATATTATTGTTCCTTCCTCTCTTTGGCTGGACTTTGGGAGCTCAGCCCATTACTTTGTTATGGATCTCTGCATCTGCTTCCATCAGTTACTAGATGAGGGTTCTATGATAGTAGCTGGAGCATTTAACAATTTGACTATAGGACAGGCCAGTTCAGACACCTTCTCCACAAATGCTTCGGGTCTTAGCTGGAATTGTGGATTCCTGGAATTTCTCGAATGCTAGGTTTCTTTCTAGCCCCATAATGGCTCCCTCAATTAACATTTTCAGCTGGTCAGATGTGGTACACGCCTTTAATCCTAGCACTTGGGAGACAGAGGTGGGGGATCTCTGTGAGTTTGAGGCCTGCCTGGTCTATAAGAGCTAGTTCCAGGACAGGCTCCAAAGCTACAGAGAAACCCTGTCTCGAAAAAACAGTAATAATAATAATAATAATAATAATAATAATAATAATAATAATAACATCTTTTTCCTTGTTTTCCCTCTCTGTCCTTCCCCCATCTCGACCATCCTATTCACTCAAGTTCTCCTTCCTGCTTCCCTACGTTTGGTTCTACCACATGTTTCTGGGTTATCCATTCTCCAGTTCCTGGCCATTCAACCGGTGTCAAGCATGGGTTCCCTCTTGTGGAGGGTGCCTTAAGTGAAATCAGACATTGTTTGGCCTCCGACTGGTTCTGCACCTCCATTGTCCTAACGCATTTTGCAGGCAAAACAGATTGTAGATGGAGGGTTCTGTGGCTGGGTTAGTGTCTAGCTTTCTCTTTCCGCAGCCTGCTGAGTGCCTTCTCCTGCCGATGAGATGAGAACGCAAGGGTGAAGCTCTAAGCCTGTACCTGCCCGACCTCTCTACGTTCAATGAGGTGGTTGGTGTTATCCTCGGCTATGGGACTCTAAGTTAGCAGAGGGTCACCGTCTGTTCTAGCATCAACCTGGGGTGTTTAGGGGTCTCCTTGGGACCTCCTCAGCCAACAACTTACCTGAATGTAACCCAGTCCCACTATTGGAAGCCTTGCCAGTTCAAACTCAATAGCCTCCATTTTTAAGAGTAACTCATCAAAATGGAGACAGACACTTTGAATCAAGGTTGGTTTTTTTTTTAATTTTGTTTTGTTTTTGCTTGCTTGCCTTGACTTTATTTCTCTTGCTATGAAAACACCTCAACAAAAGGGACTTAAGGAAAGATGAGTTTCCTTTTAACCCAAAGTTCAAAGTGCAACCCAGCCCATAAAATGATGCATCCACGTTCAGGATGGATCTCCTCAATTAACTCAATAAGGAAATCTCTCACAGAGATGCCCATAGGCTAACCTAATCTTGACGACCCCTCACTGAGAAATCCTTCCTCAGAGAACTGCAATTAAACATAACATCTGTGCACAGAGTTCAGCAGCCCCCCCCCACCTGTTTCAGATTTATGGGTCTAATGTTGGGTGGTGTGGTCAAGGGTGAGGTATAAACTGTGAGGGGTGCGTCAATGTTCCACCAATGGGAAAAGGATAGAGCTTGGGCAAGCCCTTACCTCAAGCTGTTTCCAGAGAACATAGGGTCATGGTACCTGTTGAAAATCGAGCATCAATTTTCACCATTCCCCTAGCACAGAGTTCCTAGGTCCACATTGAAAACGTGGCCTCTCCTTTCCCCTGCATATGTCTTTCTTATCCAATAACTATGATCTATGTTTTCAAACACACACTAGCAAGGGTCGAGATAAGCAAAGAATAAACTAAGAATAATCAATTCCTTCGTGAAAAGTGAAGAGAGAAGACTAAAAATTTGGAAACATTGTCCAGCATGTTGTTGCTGGCTTCTGAGACCTGAGGAATTTATGTGGCACTACCTTGCATTATCGCCTTCAAAGGATAGCAGCAGCTACCCAAACCTTTTCTGAGAGTGAATGTCTTCCTAATTTTACATGCATGCTCCTTCCAAGAACGAACGTGCTATGTAGCCACTCCCCACTCACAGACTAAATAAAAAAGTATTTTAGAGGCAAGTTCTTTATGCTGATGCTCAAATATTTATTTTTGCCTCCTTTCTTGTATTTTGTTGTTGTTATTGTGTTCTGAAACACTTTAGAAAATGATCCAGCCAGTCTATTATCCCAATATCAGGGAACTAAAGAATCAACAGTAAGCAGCGATAGCCTTAAACACAAAAAAACAGGGACACAGGAATTGTTCAAGGTTGGTATACAAGAGAGAGAGGCAAATATTCAAAAATTCCAGGAAACTGCACAGTTCATCTTGACTATGGCTTTTAAAACTCTTAGAAAAAATTAACCTTTCTCTGTGGTACCTCCAGGCCCTCGGGTGGCACAGTGTCTCAGGAGCACTCATGGTGTCTCTGGAGCACTCATGGTGTCTCTGGAGCACTCATGGTGTCTCAGGAGCACTCACGGTGTCTCAGGAGCACTCACGGTGTCTCTGGAGCACTCATGGTGTCTCAGGAGTACTCACGGTGTCTCTGGAGCACTCACGGTGTCTCGGGAGCACTCATGGTGTCTCAGGAGCACTCACAGTGTCTCGGGAGCACTCATGGTGTCTCAGGAGCACTCACGGTGTCTCTGGAGCACTCATGGTGTTTCTGGAGCACTCACGGTGTCTCGGGAGCACTCACGGGAACACTCCATTCTTCCATGTGTCCTGAACCACGCTCTCTGTACAGAAGCAGCAGTATCACGGTAGTGGGAAACCACTCATCAATGATCTCCTCTTCTTATCTACTTTGTTACTTAAACTTGTTCTTTGACATTTTCAAACACATGTGCAAGACATCTCCTACCCCTGTCAACCACCCAATATGAGACAAACACCTCTCCATAATTCATTTCTTTTTGTTTTCTTTTGTGATCCACTGATTCCTTTTGTTGAATCATGGACAACGCTGACCACTGCATGGATATGATGTTAACTCAGTGTGTTTGTACATCTATCACCATTAAATTTATTAGTATTTACTCAGCTACACCTTCCACGTAAATAACATAGGAACAGATGACTTAAAGCTACTTCTAGCTTGAAATAGTTTCTACCCCTGTCCCGACCCATCATACAAACATTTCTGTCAAGATTCTGTAGCTCAGCTGCATTTTAAAGGTTGATTTGTGTGTATGTGTATGTGTGTGTATGTGTGTGTGTTTGTGTGTGTGTGTGTGTGTGTGTGTGTGCGTGTGTGCAGGAACCTAGAGAGGCCAGAAAATGTCATTAGATCATTTGGAACTGGAGTTATAAGCAGTCATGAGCCATCAAGTTGATGCTGGGGTCAGAACCCTAGTCCTCTACAAGAACAGTAAGTGTTCTTAACTGCTGAGCCATCTCTCCAGCCCCTACTTGTGTTTCTTTTTTGGGGGGAGAGTACTGTGTATACACACATGAGTATGCACATGCATACTGTGTAGAAGCAGAGAAGCCAGAAGAGAGTGCTGGGTGTGGCCTCCTCTATTACCTTCATACTCACTTGAAGCAGAATATTTCCCTAAATTGAAAGCCTCCATTTTCTGGCTAGACAGGCAGCCAGTAAATCTCAGTTATGTTTCTATCTCTGTTCCAAATCACTGTGGTTATAGGTGCTTTTAGGAACTCTTGTGGTTCATTAGATGAGTCTAGAATCCTAACAGATTCCCATGGCTATGCAGCCAGTGCTCAGGACGGCACTGACCCAAGTAGCCAACCCTAATTACTTTTGTACTGATTATGTGCACATCTTTGTTCTTGTCATAAATTTTTAAACAAGAATTTTAATGGCTGTCTACACAGCGTTTGTATTGAATTGGATGTTATAAGTAATCTAGAGAAGATAAAGTATATGGCTAACATGTTTAGGCTATATGTAAATGTCACACCATTTCATGTAAGAAAATTGGAACATCAGGGGACTTCAGCACCCCCTGAGGGATCCTGGAAATCAGTCTCCAAGAATATTAAGGGACAACTGCATGTGCTAACGTCAGCCTCATCTGGGAGGAAAGTGATAAATGCTACTGTCAGCATGGAGGAGATCTTGTGAATAATTATGGCTGTGACGTGGATTTGACGGATTGCATATTAGCAGTTTCCGATCCTGGAAGCCACAATGTCACAGGCACAGCTGCCTGAGATGGATGCCACTCATCCCTGCAGCGTTCAATGCCACCAAGGTTCCTTGTGTGCCATCGCGGCAAACTCTCCTCAGGGGTCTACAAGTTCATAAACAGTCTGCTCGTGTTCACGCGTCTGAAGTGTGAAAACAAGGTAGCAGTATTTGCAGAAGATCTAAAACATCTCTGACATTAAAAACATGTTTTCAAATGAGAAGAACAGTGTTTATAATCTGAACTTTTATTTCACAGTATTGTAAAGTATGAAAATCACAGCTAAATTGTGGAAGAAATGAATTTTCTCCACATATAACAAATCATCACTGCAAAGGATCTCAAAAGTGATTTCTCTATGCCTTCACCTTGTTTGGGCAAACCCATTCCTCTCTCCCTCTGTAACTATGGACAATTATTGTTACTAGAACAGAGTATAAGGAGGCAAATACTCTTTGGCACCCTTCCTCCCTGCCTCATCTACTAAACACAGATGTGTATCCTGTCAATTCATTGCTTACTGTTTTCCTTTGTCTAGATAGATTATAAGACTCTTCTGAAAAGTATGAAAATCGAGTTGCTCATAAAATTTTGTCACTGAATTAGTATCATGCAGGCTAATGTTCTGTGTCTGTAATAAACACTAGCGAATAATTCAAAGCAGAAGAAAGCTTGGCTCACAATTTTAGAGGCTTTAGTCCACGGCTGCCTAGCTCCACTGTTTCTGGGTCTGCTGTAAAGCAGCACATCCCTTCAGGGAGTCAGAAAAGTAAAATGGCTCATTTCATGGAGCCAGGAATCAGAGAAAGAGAGAGAGAAAAGGAGAGAGGGACAGAGAGGAAGAAAGACAGAGAGAAGGGGAGAGAGAGGAAGAGAGAGAGAAATGGAGAGAGGGAGAGAATGAACACAGGAAGAGCAATGAGAACAAGATATATTCTTCAAAGTCCCCACTGACTTATGTCCCTATCATTGCCTTCTGACATTTCCATTGCTTCTGAATAATGCATCAAATTATGAATCCATCTGTGGGTCCACTGATTAAATTAGTATCCTCAGGATCCAATCCCTTCCCTGAAACCTATCAGCTGATAGTAAGATCCCAGTACTTGAACCTGAAGAGGCTAGTTCATATTCAAGGAATAAATATGTCAAAACGTGTCAGTCACCTGGCTTCCCTGCTAGTTTAAAAATTAATGAATTTATCAAAGCCAATCTTCCTCTTAAGACAACACTCATGCTAACTTCAAGAACCAGCATTACCATCATCTTCATAAAGCACTGGTGTTAGAGCTGAGGAGACTGTGGGTGAGAGCGTTTGATGTGCATGCACAAAGGCCTGCATTTGGATTTCAGAACCTATATGAAATTCCAGGCATGTCTCACATATGCTTGTAACCCCAGCAATATTGGGATCGTCTCCAGGAGGATCCTCAGAGTCTGATGGCTAGACTGGCCAACCCAGGTTCCAGGAGAGACCCTGTCTCAAGGGAATATGGCAGAAAGCGATAGCTCAGGACATCTGGCATCCTTCTCTGACCTCCAATGAAGGCACATGGGCATGCACACTGGCACACACGTGTTTATACACATATCTCTCTCTCTCACACACACAAAGCAATGATATTAAGAAAGGAATGGTTTCTGAAACATGTCAAATACTTCCTCATGTTACGATATTGACCCCCCAAGCTCCCAGAACCCATATTCTGTCATATAATTCGTCAGTTCTGACCTTCAACTGTAGACTTATCTTGACCTTTTGGCCAGTACATGTTTGCCTTTGCCCATAAAGAAAAGCTGCCTTGGTTCCGTCAAGCTAGGAAGACTGGTAGAAGAGAGGTGAGAAGAAAAACATTGCCCTACCTGACTTTCAAAGAAGCAGTGACCCCTCCCCCAGCAAGACCCTGCAGTCTAAACTAGGGTGCAGTTGAGTTACAACCTAGACAAGTCTAGAAATTTCTAGATGTTTGGGTGACACTAATCGATTCTTACTTAAAGTTAATGGATTTTGAATTTTGTTATGCTTTTTTTTTTTGGCAAAACCAAGGGTGAGGTGTATCAAGGTTTATTTTGGGGTTAAACCCATTAAACCTCCCAGGGTCCAGAAAGATTTGACAAGGCAGGGAAAAACTGGCTCATTGGATCTGAGGGTAAACAGAACAAATCAACTCATGTACGTTACTGCGCAATGTTCTTTATTCCTTTGCACGAAGAAGTGGCGAGGAAAAGAAGAAAAAGAAGCATAAAGGGTGATCTCCATAATGTTTTAGTTTTTTACAAAGACAGTTGTAAAATTCCATAGGCAAGGACAATAATAATATACATATCAAAATCACAAAAAGGGCAGGTGGCACCTGACAAAGCAGCACTCCGGAACAGGTGACAATACCCAGGGAAGAGCCAGCATCTAAGGGAAAATACCTGACATTCCAAACCATTAGATATGGTTACTAAATATGCCTGAATCCTGAATTTACCCACACCCTGACCTGTCTGTCTGGTAAGGACAGGGCACGCTACCGTCCTACTAAGCACCTGTCTTCTTTAGACATTTCTATGTGTTCTGCTAGCAGGTAACTTCGTGGGATTGACTCTATGCAAATTTAACTGTTAGAGCAAAGAGTGAATGCTGTTGCTCTAAGGCCTCAGGTGTGGGGGATGGGAAGGTCATTCCGTTGCTCCGTGCCGAGAAGTTACTAGGATCATGGCCTCACAAGGTTTTTACAGATACGACAGCGACTTTTCCAAAGGACAAGTGCTCCTTTTTTTAGCTCTGCAAAATGGGCTATTCCATGTGGACATGGACGTATACAATTCCTGAGGATTCGCCTATTGGTCTGTACATTTACTGTATATAGTCTTGAAGGCTCCAACAGAGATGATGCTGAAACTAACACAGTTTCTGTGGGCCCACATGAGGTCAAAGGCCTCTGTGTAAAGCTGCCGTGCTTATCCTCAGACAATGGCAGAGTTCCTTCTTTCTATTGGGAGATCAGCACAGAGAGATATGGGCACCATCACCTGAGTTTGCAAGGATAAAGATGACTCCCCACCTCTTGGAATGACAAGGTCTTCTCTTCAACCAGAGTTCGTGTCTCTAGTTCTCACTTTAAAGACTTCAAGACCAGTGGGCAGCTACTCTTCTTCCAATTTACTCATTAACAGATATTTTTCACTTCATTTAGTTTAAGGTTAAGATCAGAGTCCAAACATATTCAAGGTAGATTGTAGTGAAGGGGGAGTGGGCCTGCTTTTCGTCCTGCCCAGCTCCCGCACAGCTAGCTTATACCCTGAAATAACAACACACAAANCCCACGTCCATCTTGGGCCAGAGCTTCATGGTGTCTGTGTGACTCTGCTTTCTTCCTCCCACAATTCTGTTCTCTCTTCCCCACCTACCTATGTTCTGACCTATCAGGCCAAGCAGTTTTCTTTATTAATTAACCAGTGAAAGCAGCAGATAGATAGAAGACCCTCCTACATCAGTAGATTAGCAAGACTTTGGATTGGGAATACTCTACTTCACAGTTGTATGCCTTTGAGCCAAATGTCAAAGTAATTCCAATTGTACTGTTATTTACAAAAATGAATAGCTAAAAACAAATATCAGGCTAGCAGGTTTTTACACCACATTTATGGAGCGTGCAAAGGGGCTCATCTCACAGGCATAATTTCTTGGATGAGTCACTGAAGTTGGAGCTTCAGCCTATAGCTCAGGATTTACAAACTAAAGGTAATATTGCAAACTAAACAGAAAGCTAATGAAGGCAGAAATAGCATAGATAATTTTAAATATTAAATTAAGTATCTAAAAATGGATTGTGCTTTGGAAACAAATAACCATTTTTCATTTACTTCCTGTACAGTAAGCAAAACGGATTTAGAAATAAAAATCAATGTTTCATTACCTGAGAGCCTTGCTGAGGGTTGAGAATATTTTTCTGCTGTTGACATTTCATTAAGATCATTTAACAACTAAGCAATTCATTTGCCTCCATGGTGCTAAAATTGATATATTTTTCAAAACAGAGTCCAGAGTTTTCAAGAAAACCCATAGATTTTTGACCCAGTGTCAATATCTATCACTTAGAGGTGGGGAATAACATGGACCAATAAGTGTGTTGAGTCAAGAGGCTAAAAAAATATATTAAGCCATAAATAAAATCGTGCTTTAATAATGTAATGAATGGCAAAGATGCAGCACAAATATCTTTTTTATTGCAAGAGTATTTAAAATTTGGAACTTTCAACTAATTGCACATTGATAGTGGATGTATTTTTTATCATTTTATAACTATGTCTCCAAAAGCATAGGTAGTTTGTTTTCTATTTTCATATAGAATCTTCTTCTTCTTCTTCTTCTTCTTCTTCTTCTTCTTCTTCTTCTTCTT
>LOEQ01002202.1:91999-103145 GCA_001685075.1 Bramus lutescens | reverse complement strand
CTTCTTCTTCTTCTTCTTCTTCTTCTTCTTCTTCTTCTTCTTCTTCTTCCTTAACTATTTTTTATTCTAATAAAGTTTTCAGAAAAACCTGCAAAAGAGTCCTTTACTTTAGAATTTCCACGAATAGCGTATCCAGGTTTTCTGCTCTCCTCCCTCCTTTCTGTTCATGTTCCCTCTCTCTCTTCCTATCTTGCCCCTCTTGCTTTCTGCTCCCTCATCTTTCTCTTTGCCTTTCAGAAGCATGCTTCTCTTGCATCAAACCCAGCCTTGCTTTTCATCAGACAGCACCTTGAGCTGGTGAGCTGAGCCTGTGGGTTAGAGGACACTGGTAGCAGGAGAACATGTGTGGCAAAATCTGCCAACCTTTTCATTGGCTCATTTCTTCAGTATGCCTTTTGTTCTGTGGGATCCTAAACCCAACCACCTCTCCCAATTTCTTCCCTGATCCCTTCTCTACACCATTTCCCCAGTGTTTACTCACCTACTGTCGGTCCTGGCTCCTCTTATAGATTCTTTTTCTGAGATGGCTCCTCATTGTATGAGAATACATTTAGCCTCCAACGTTCTGCATTCTATTCAGATCTATTGTGCAATTTTCAAATGCGGAATTTAGTTTCTTTAAACGATGATTAATTCAAACCATTACTACACTAACCAAGCTTCCCTCTGGTCTCTCCAGGGTAGTCTTTTTCAAATGGAATTTGTGTTTTGTGATCATTGGTGACAAGGACATGAAAGTGCAGGGAATGGCTGCTGGATGTGTACTTTTTATTTTCTCCCTAGAATTAATTTGAATTTTAAAACTTTTCTGTCTTCTGACTACAGGGTATGTTGAATGCATGAGCAATGTTTGAGTTTGTTCCTTTCTGCTGTTGATTCTTTTTTTCTTTTGAAGGAAATATTCAACTCTGTATTCACATTATGGCTGTTGCCTGCCCTATTGGTAGAGAAGGATCAATGACTTCTAACTTTCTAGCATACATATGCCTTACTGAACGCTGGGGATGCTTTTCCAAATGCCAACAGAAGAAGCCCTAAGGATACTGACAGACCAAAAGATGATAACATCAGCTGTTTTCAGTAATTAGCTAGAAAACAATTCATTGTACTTAATAATCAAATATTCATTATTGTTATGATATGAAGTGTATCAAATTAATCTATAGATTAAAAATATTATCAGTCAACATCTCAAGAGTGTCTTCCTTTCTTTTCTTTTCTTTTTTTTAAAGAAAATGTTAAACTTACTCTAAGATTCTTCTGGAAATACACAGAGCATAGACTATCCAAAACTATTTAGAATATAGAGAATAAAGCCAGGGAAGTCATTCTATCTGATTCTAGTCCTTAATATAGAGTTCATCTATAGATTATCAAATAGCAGTTAGCACAGAGCTAATAGGCAATGAATAAAGGATCAGACACAGAGTAACATGTAAACAAAAAGCTACCATCATAACTCAGAAGGATTAGATAGATTTTAAGTGTAATGGTAATTGTATAGTAACATGTAAAAAAAAAAGTAAAGTCCAAGAAACCTCAGTCTTTATAAACTTTGAGTCATAAAAACTAGCCCCAAATATATCACACACAGAAATATAAGACCAGGATGAGCAAGATGGTGCTACCGGTAACAGCATTTGCCACCATGTCTGATGATCTGAGATGAACCTCACATGAGGGGAGGAGGGGATTCCCCTCTACTATGTCCTCTGACTTCTACAAGTGCCATGCATTATTAAAAAAAAAAACTCCTAGGAATGTGATTCAAAATATCAGACCCAAAATGAATCAAAGGAGAAGAATCTTTAGGATTAGGCTGTAGCTTCGTAGATACCACCCTAAGTGTAAATCACAAAAGAAAATACTGCTGAATTGTAGTTCCTAACATTAGCCACTTCGGCTGCTTACTAGGCACTACTGTGCTCTCAAGTGACAAGCTACAGATTGGGAATAAAAATTTCCAAAACTCAGACTATATGAAAGGTTTTTGCCTACATTATGTGTGCATTCAAAAAGCCCATGAAGCTCAGCAGTAAGAGGTGTGTGGGGCGGCTCACATCTGTATTCCTAGCCCTTGAGTGCCAAAAGCAGATGGATAGAATTCCAGGCTAGCTAGCCCTGCAAAGTGAGATGAAAACCTGTCACACAAACCTTAGTGGAACAAAAACAAGGACCAAAGAATGTAACATAAAATGATCAGGAATTTAAATGTCCATTTCACCAAGGAAATTATGCTGACTATAAGTCATCGTGCTAAAGAACGGGGAAAATACCAACAACTTTAGTTACCAGGGAAACACAAATTACCACCTGAGAGAAAATATCGCACAGCTCCTAGAATGGCTAGAATGAAAACTAGAGCATCGTCACTGTTATTGAGGATGCAGAGTCACGGGAATCATCACGCGCTGAGGAGAGAAATGGAAGACGGTACGGTCATTGTAAAATTAGGTGGCATTTTTCTGTATAGTTACACGTGTACTCACTGCTTTGTTTTTGGTAGTTCTTTTGAGGTGGGATCAATCACCCTTTCAAGACTGATTCAAATGCTTGCAAGGTGAATGACATCATATCGGCGTCAAAAAGAGACAAAGAGTTGATTACTCATAAGAATGAGACACAGCAGGAAGGAGAGCAACCATTCAGCTAGTCTAAAGCATCTCACAGTTTTGTCTGTTAATGTGGGTGGTTACAGGGTTAGAGTGCAGCGAACATTATGGCATGGTTTGAAGTGCAGGTACATAAAGGAAAGAAACACGCGAGCCTTATTATTGTTCCCCCCACACAGTAAAGGACAACAGAGGACAGGGTGGACATGAGAGATAGCTGAGGTCAACATCAAAAGTGTTGTCATCCTCAAGGATGAATCAGAGCTTCACAGGTGCAAGACCACCCTAGGCAAGCCAGTGAAACCCCATCTCAAAACAAACAAAAGAATAGATACTTCATCATATATACCTTATGTCCCAGAAGCTCCATCCAGAATAGTTACTTACCCAAAAGAAATGAACATATTCACAAAACCCAGATGAAAATGTTTATAATAAAAATGGAAATAACCCCACATCCGCTATCAGTGTGGAACCTGCAGTCAGTACAAACGCTATGTAGTAACCAAAAGGAACAATTCACATTTAGTCACATGGCCAAGACAATATAGTGACTTTAAAAGGTACTCTGCAAGCTGGTGCAAGACACAAATACATATAATTAGAAATCAAATAATGTCTGCCCTGGGCCTGAGGAACTGGGGGGAAGAAAGGTTTTAATGGCATGCATGAGAACTTCTTAATGTGAGATACTGGTGGAGAAATTAGTTACATGGCTCTATACATTTTTCAAAATTCAGCAAATGATTCTTTTGGAAAATGCAGTTTTCATTATGAAAACAGCCCAGTCTTAAACCAGTAAATAATATACTTATTTAGAGACAGCAATGACACTGCCATTTTTAAAGTGGAAATAAATAAACCAAAGCTTAAAATGCCCAAGAGATTATCTCAAAACCATTCAGGCTATAATAGAAGAATCCAGGTCACCAAGACTTCAGCAAACTCTTCCACAACACTACATAATCACTTAACACAAGTGCTTCTTAAAATGTCATTCACCAACAATGTTGCACAGGAGAATTCAACCTATACTGTGTCATCCCAGGAAGTCATATGTAGTCTGCTAATTAAATCAAATGTTCAGCTTAACATTACAAATAAAGTAAACCTGAACAGAGAAGAACTCCCAAGAACAGATTACATACTGATCATGCTATAATGTTCAGGTGAAAGCAACAGGACAGAGAGCATGCAAGCAACGTGGTGATTAGGGGATGAAAGATTACTATGCAGATGCAATAGCTGGACTCTAAGTGTCCAGCATAACGTCTGCTCTACAAAGAAGTGAAAGACATGTCTGGCATCTGATCATGTGAGATGCATGCCTCCAGTTTTCTGAGCATCATGAAAAAAGTAATATGCAAAAAAGAAAGACAGTAAAGAAAAGAAGCTGAAGTCACAATAACAATGTGTTATTAATCTAAAGCTAGAGTGAGTGATTGCTCTAATGCTCTTACACAAATCCTTAGCACAATACAGTTAAGTCTATTTCTTCATAAATCTAATAAAAAAGAAAACTGGTATTCTCAACCAACAGCAGGAAATAATTTGTGAAAATTATGATAGACATCAAGAAAAAAATCTACAGATAGCGTCAACTGATTAAACTTAAGCTATTTTAATTATTTGGAGACAAAATATAATTCTTTTTCTTTCCATGTATGAATTTTAATGTAAAATTGTTATGTGAGCATGGTAAGATTAACTGACTTAAACCTGCATTTTTGTACGATTGTAAAGTATTTTGATTTTGAAACCTTGAGGACAAGGAAATGCAGCTAATTATTATGTGTACTCAAATACAGTAAACATCTGCTGGGCTGAGACTCAATTAGAGCCCCAGAACTTAAGGGCAGAATTAGGTTATCTCATCTGGAAATAACATCACCCTCCTTTACAATTATAAGATCAATGACTGACAAGATAATTAGTATATCTTGTAATCAAGGTAACAGCTTTTACAGACCTAATTAGAGTGTATTCTATTGCTTGGAATACATGCCAAAGGTGTTAAACTAATTTTGCGTACTTAAAGATGCTAGCAGAACTTAAGAAACTTATATGTGAGAGCAGTCTTCCTTGACAAATGGTAAGAGACAAAGAATAAATCAATACGACTCAGACTCATATTCTGATTCTGACTTAGAACACAGGGCAGAGCAGCTCCCCTTTCGGAAGATTACCAGTTTGAATAGCTATGAACCAGCCATCTCTCTTCCACTCCTTCCGTCTAAGTGGAAGCAGTCTATTAGAGATAAATTCAAGCATTTTTACCAAAGAAAAAGTTAATCTGTTACCAACCAAAGCTTCTGGGCAGCTTGGTCTGAGAATCTTATAAACCTGCATTAAAGTCCTTGATGGGACATAGAGACTTTTGAGAGCTTTTGTAGTGGGTATCTGTTACTTTTTTTTCTTTTTCTTTCTTGATGTCACAAGGCCTTCTATTGACCTTTGGAAAGTCCCATCATCCTAAAAGCATGCACGCCATCTTGATGGGGCTTGAAATGGTTGCTTTACTCACCTACGAACTTGGACAAGTTGACAAAAGAGGTCTGGTTTGTTCTCTATTTGGTGATTATGAAATGGACTGAGGATTACATAGATTAAGGCAGCTATCCAATGTAAGGATGATGTGAAATAATTATGAGTAAAATAACCTAAAAAGTTTCAGCATCTTCACTAAAAATATCAATTTCCCCCCTACGCCATGCACAGTTGTAATTCAGAGTTTAAGGGTCCCCCTTAAACTGGAATGATCTGGAATGAGGATCTGGTACACCATTTCCTGGGACCAGATCCTCATTCCAGATCATGGACCCACGGCTCTGTACCTCCTTATCATCAGCCGACAGTTAGAGATGGAGTCATGGGAGTACAAACCACAGGGAATTCACTCCTGAAACATGGCGAAAATGAGTCATAAGATTCAAAGAAGGGGGCACAAGGAGTATTTCTTCTTACATGAAATAAACCTGAATTGTAGCATTCTTTTTCCCATTATTAATATCTGCTAACATACACAGGTCCTGGGTTTTAACTCCATCTAACTGATTGCTGAGTTTATATGGCCATACCAATTACATTTACACAATGGAGTACTACACAGCAGAAAAAAATAATGACATCTTGAATTTTGCAGGCAAATGGATGGAGCTAGAAAACATTATTTTGAGTGAGGTAACCCAGACACAGAAAGACAATTATTATATGTACTCACTCACAAGTGTTTTTTAAACTTAAAGCAAAGAAAACCAGCCCACAAATTACAATCTCAGAGAACTTAGACAACAATGAGGACCCTAAGACAGATATACATAAATCTATTCTACATGGGAAGTAGAAAAAGACAAGCTCTCCTGAGTAAATTGGGAGCATGGGGACCATGGGNTTTTGCAGGCAAATGGATGGAGCTAGAAAACATTATTTTGAGTGAGGTAACCCAGACACAGAAAGACAATTATTATATGTACTCACTCACAAGTGTTTTTTAAACTTAAAGCAAAGAAAACCAGCCCACAAATTACAATCTCAGAGAACTTAGACAACAATGAGGACCCTAAGACAGATATACATAAATCTATTCTACATGGGAAGTAGAAAAAGACAAGCTCTCCTGAGTAAATTGGGAGCATGGGGACCATGGGGGAGGGAGGGTTGAAGGGAAGGGGCAGGGAGGGGAGCAGAGAAAAATGTAGAGCTCAATAAAAATCAATAAAAAATATGGACATGCTAAACTATGTTAGATGTTTAATAAATGTGACGTTCTCTGTAAAGAAGAGGAGAGAGGAGGAGGAAGATGGAGAAAATGGAGTAAAGAAGTTAAGACAGAAGGAGAAAGGGAGGAAGCAAGGGCGGGAAAGAGAGCAAAATTTGTGACAGTGAAGTTTAATCAATTTCTTGTTTGTTTCTTCTGTCAGTATCTTTAACTTGGTAATTGAGGAAGCACAGTAATTTGTTTTTAATTTCAACTCTAATACCTTAGGAGGAAAACAAAAATACAGGGAAAGAAATGCCTCCACGAACAGTGACTTATCCCCTTGTCCAGCCCATCAAAGCCAGAAGCCAGTGAGCACGCACAAGGCGGTGTGCATGCCAGAAGTACTACAGACACTCTTTTGGTTTTGGCATTAGTAGAAGTAATACGAACTACATTCTCCAAGTCTTCTCTGTACCTATGCCTGAAATTAGCAGCTTTTCAAGTTTTTCCAAGTATTGATTAGGACATTCCAAGCTCTTCACATCCTGCATCCATCATGTGTCTCTATTCCTCCTCCTCCACCTCCCACTCCCTTGCCTCAGGTAGTCCTCATGAGTCTCTGCTGAGCCCATGATACTGAATGATTATAACTGAATGCAGTGCTGAAAGTGGGCAAAAGGAGGAGGAAGAAGGGCAGACTGGTCCATGTATCTCCAAGTACAAGCAAGTCCCACTTTAACCCGTGCTTGGAGAGAACTCAATGGAGCGTGTGCTGTAATTTTCAAGATCTTTTGAAACATGCAGAGAACACATTCAGGCTCAGATGGCCTGCAACATTTCCAGCAAGCAGCTCTTGTTTCTGATGGAGAGCTGACTCTCTCAACACCTCTACCTCACCCATCCTCAAGCATCAGGTTTGAACAAATCCTCTAAGCCTCCAAGAAAAAGGAAATTATTGTTCTCTCTTCAGTAAAAGGTTGAGATAGAAGTTATTACTTTAAATCCAAGACTAATTGCTTCTAATTCCCTCCAAAGAAAGTCCCTCCTTTACCCATGTGTGCATAGCTCTGACCTATGACAGAAATAAGAAAATTGCACTGTAGTCTAATATCAGAGCATTTCAATTTTGGATGCAATTCTTCTTCGTCTTCTTCTTCTTCTTTTTTTTTTAATAAGGCCACAGTGAGATGCAACAGTTGGATCCAGGTAAGGCCAGGTTAAGAGTGCCAGTCAACTGCAAATGAAAGTGAAAGGGTCATAAAACAAAACCAAAGTCCTGAAACTGGGAAAGTAACTGGTAGAGATGGTGGTGTTGATCAGGCTCAGGGTGAAAGAGGACAAAGAAAGAGTCTGGGAGAAAGAATAGACGGAATATGTTATATACTTGTATGAAATTTCAAAGAGCACAACTAACCAATTAAAATATGTGGACTATAATTCTTGTGTGTATGTATTTGTGTGTGTGTGTGTTGTTTGTTGTTGTTGTCAACTTCACACAAACTAGACACCTGGGAAGAGGAAACCTCATTTAAGGAATTGTTTTCGTCCTCTATGGCACCTGCCTCTGCTCAGGCTTGAGTTCCTGTTCCTACTTCCCTCAATGTTGGACTCTGGTCATAATGTGGATGCCAAATAAACTTGTTCTTCCCCATTTTACTCTTGGTGATCATGACAGCCACAGAAAGCCAACTAAAGCAGACTTTTTTAAAAAGTGGAAAGACTGATTTCTAGAATAAATAACTAGCATTAAGGAAATTATGCTAAATCTCTTGAGCAAATACCAAAGGCCCAGAATCCTAGAATAGGGCTTACAATTCAAAAAATACTTACCTGAAGACTGTTTAATGCATGAGTAAATAAACAGATAAACATATATCATGGTACAACAAATATCTATAGCTATTCTGAATTCACTGTGTTCTACAACCTCAGTCTGTGACAATTCTCCTTGTTATTCTTTCTAAATAAGGATACTGTTTCATTGCACCAGTACCCCAATGATCAAATCTAGTATTATGAACAATTAATCATCAGGATTACTATACCACATATGTAGTGACGCCCAACAGAGGGACAAGCTACTACAGACAACCCTCTGCCTACAAATTTGAAAATCTAAATACAATGCAACAGTTCCTTGAAAAACACATTCTGCTAAAATTCACAAAAGAAGAAATAATTATATAAATAGGCCTATATCTATTAAAGAAACAAGATCCATAACTGCTAACATTGCAAAATAAAGACACCAGGTCAAGATAGGCTTTCAGACAAATTCTACCAAGTATTCAAGACAGAAAGTGTACAAGTTCTCACCATTCTTTTCAAAAGCAGAAGAAAGATATGCTGATTTAGTATGTAAGCACAGCATTATCTTAGTTAGTAGCTAAACTGGATAAAGACATTAGAAAAAAGCAAACATTCATCAATATCTCTCGGCACCATGGCAGAGTAATTTGAGCTCCACAACACATAAAAAGAATTACACACCACATTGGCTGGTGTGTCTTAGCATAGGTGTCCTGATTTTCTGTGATAAAGACTATTGCCAAAGGTAACTGTGAGAGGAAAGGGTTTATTTTGGCTTACAGTTTACAAACTTTCATAAAAGGAAGTCAGGGAAGAACTCAAGACAAGAACCTGGAGGCAGGAACTGTAGCAGGGACCAAATAAAACACTACATACTGGTTCGCACCCATTGTTTAATTCAGCATGCTTTCTTATACAGCTCAGAACTGCCTGCACAGGAGTACCACCACCCTCAGCAAGGCTGGAAGCCATCACATCAAACATTATTCAAGAAAATGCCACATGGACTTGCTTATAGGCCATCTGATGGAGACATTTTCTCAAAATGAAGTTCCTCTTCCCAGATGACTCTACTTTGTGTCAAGCTGACAAAAGTCTAACCAGGACAACATCTCTGTGATTCTGATTTAGTATTAAAGGACATTTAATGTAATTCACATTAATAAGCTCAAGAAAAAAAAACATGAAAATAGCTGCAAAATGATGAAAGATCACTGATGAAATCCAATAACCATCCATATTCAAAGGTCTTTGTGAACAAGGAATATTAGAAATTTCCTCAACTTAATCAAGCCTGTCTCTAAAAGTCCCACAGTTGGTGTTCCACCTACTGTGAGAAATAGCAAATTGTCCCACAGAGACACGGCAACTTTCTCTTGCCATTTTTCTTAACACATATTGGAAGTTCTTGCTAATGCAATATAGTAATATATATATATGATTGAAAGACATAAATAATTCATTTTGTTTATATATGACATATTTAGGAAATATGAAAAATAATTAAAAACAAATAATCAAGATCATTTGGGGCAATAACTTTAATTCTTTTTATTGAGCTAAATTATAATAATCTGTAAACAGCTATTTGTATATGAGCTTTACAGTATCTATTAAATATTTTCATTGTTCTTAATCTATACCCATAGATTCAAGTTTTGGGGTTTAAGTGTGTTTTGGCAAAAGTATGTGCAATTATGTATGTGAGTGTGAGTCTATGAGGAGTATGTATGTGTGTGGAGCATGTGTATGTGACTGTACTGTAAGTATATATGAGAATGTGTGTGTAGTATGTGTATATGTGAAGTGTGTATGTATGTATGTGTGTGTGAGGGTGTTTAGGCAAAAGTATGTGTATCTGTATATGTGAGTATAAATGTGTAAGGAGTATATATCTCTGTGTGTGTGTGTGTGTGTGTGTGTGTGTGTGTGTGTTTGGAGTATATAGTGTTTATCCTACTTTGCTTTCGATGAATTCCTAAGATTGGGATTAAGATTTTTTTATTGAATTTCAAGCACCGTTTATTAAAATGTCTTTATATGACTTTCTTTTCCACATTTTTCTTCCAAACTCCAAGTGCTTGATGTGGTCACACCAAGCCCTAATGTATGTGAGTTACTTTTCTTACTGTAGTTCAGTTTGAATAACCCTGGCTGTTCTCTTTTTGGGGGGAGACTGGTATGGTCAGCTAGGGTGTTGTTTAATCTACTTAACTGAATTTGCATTTCAAATTGTTTTGAGATTCTAAATAATCTTTTGGTTCTTAGAGTTTTTACTAATTTTGAAAATTTCATCAAAGGTCCTTTCTACCTATTATTTTATGAGTGTTTAATATAACAATAATAGTTTTTTTGAAATCTTCATTCGTTAGTTTTTCCTCGTAATTGTGAAAGAATGGCTCAAATTAGCATAGATTTTTTATAATTATGGCATCAGCTGTCCAAAATGAGTTTTCTTACATTAAATTCCGTGAAACAAAACTGTTGATTTGACTCATCATGGTCACATTTTTTCTAGAAGACTCTATATCGATAGGAAAATGTTCTAGAAGAGAACCCATATCCTTGCTTTTTCTGGTGCCTTGTTCCTTGGTGTGAGAGGTCATCCCAGCTGTGTGGATCCATAGCATTGTCTCATCAGTCTCTCATTCGTACACTCGCCCATCCGCATGCCTCTTTCCCTCACAACATCCTTTAGGGTTACACCAGATGCTCTTCCCATCTCAAAACCAATCGGCAAGCAACACTAGTTGCACCTACTGTTTTGGTTTTCCCTCCTCATTCGCCATGGCTTATTTTGAGATTCTAAAGATGGGGCCTCTGTAAAATGATTTGGCCTACATCTTCTTACACCGTGATTCTCTTGAATACAAGTCACTATTTACTTGAATGTATTCAGTGAATTTTCAGCATTGTGCTGCCAAGGAGGGTGGAAGCTGAAGCATTGTTATTTGTTCTAACCTGTAGTGATAAGGGGAGAAGGCCTGCTTTTCGTCCAGCCCAGCTCCCGCACGGCTAGCTTATA
>LOEQ01002202.1:58742-85101 GCA_001685075.1 Bramus lutescens | reverse complement strand
CACGTCCATCTTGGGCCAGAGCTTCATGGCGTCTGCCTGACTCTGCTTTCTTCCTCCCACAATTCGGTTCTGTCTTCCCCACTTACCTATGTTCTGACCTACCAGGCCAAGCAGTTTTCTTTATTAATTAACCAATGAAAGCCACAGATAGATAGAAGACCCTCCTACATCATTTCCTCTTTTTCTGTTTAAAGTCTATTTTGTTAGATATTAAAATGATTATGAAGGAGAAGAACAAACTCCATTTCCATTTTGAGAAAGAATTCCATTTTAGGCAGGACCTAAATAGGGGGATGAATGCAGCCCAGCAAAGTCATAAACATTCCCAAGAAACTGTGCCTGCCAGGGTCAAAGTGACCCACCAGGGTGTTCAAACAACATCTACTTGCCTTGAATGCCCTTGTAGGTGTCTGATTTTAAAATTCTGGATGCTGACAGTCACTGTCTTTAAATTCCTGTATACCCTCAAGCAATGAATTCAAAAGTTGTGTACTTTTACCCAATCCCAAAACGCCAAGGCTTGTGCCACCCTGCTTTGCGGGTTTTCGCTTTAAAATCCCCTTACCCTGAAGTCTCAGGGCCATCTTCCCCCAACCACTGTGTCAGAGTGTTGGACTATGGTCCCAGTTAGCTAACTTGTAATCAATAAACCCCAGTGTGTTTGCATTGGATACTGGCTCTGTGGCGGTCTTGCTTGGGGGTTCCACAGCACGAGGATAACAATTGGGGGGCTCGTTCTGGATGCCCCAAAGCCCCCCAAACCTCAGCTCAAGGGGTTTCTGACCTGCTGGTAAGCCTCCTCTGTTTGTCATTGTCTCCACCTCTTTNTTGTTCATGTTGGTACTTTCATTTTCTGAAGTACGCAGAGTGTGTGATGAGGTATGGTAATGGTCGAGGTCACAGGCAAAGTGGATTTGAGTCCCACTCTAGCTGCTGAGACCATCAGCAGACCAGCTGAGAGGGCTGGGACCACGAAGGCCCAAAGGACATTCTGGACCCTGTGGAGGGAAATCATGGGCTCGAGTTCCACCTCTCTGTGGACAGAGATCGTGAGTTCGAGTCCCACCTCGCTATGAAGGGAGATTGAAGATTCGAGTTCCACCTTTCTGTGGCGGAATCTCCCAAGGTTTGTTAAATTGAAGACGGGAGAGAGCCTCGAGTCTGGATGGTTTTGGGAGTAATTGAGCCAGGAGGGTCGCTCCAACCTGAGAATGCCAAACTGTTGTGGCGTTGCTGTTTTTAAAACTTTTTCTGTCTTCTTTTTGGGGGAGAACTCTCCTCCTGTGCCTTTGGTCTTTTGTGATGTTTGTGGCTATCTCATGTACCTGACTGTGATGAGCTTTTCTTTTCTTTTCTTTTTCTTTTGTTTTTCGAAACAGACTTTGGAACCTGTCCTGGAACTAGCTCTTGTAGAGGAAGCTGACCTTGAACTCACAGAGATCCGCCTGCTTCTGCTTCCCGAGTGCTGGGATTAAAGGCGTAAACCACCAACACCCAGCTCCTGTGATGGAATCTTAACTCAATATCCAGAAAGTTTGAGTTTGGGGAAAAGAGAGAGACAAGGGGATGGCTCTTCAGAAGGATGGCAGCAGGAGTGGAGTAGCTGAAGGAGGCTGGCAGCACGGGCCAGAGGGGAGCAGCGGCGGTGCAAGCTGGAGGGCAGTGGTGGTACCGGAGGAAGCCTCCTCCACACCCTCTCCCCGCACCCTGCAGGCCGAGTTGCTGTATCCTGAGGGTCACATGTGTGTTTGAAGGGAGGAGGGACCTGCACATGGGTTGCAGGGAATTGGCTGTTTGCAGTTGAAAACCTGTGTGAATATGAAGCAGACATTCTGACATTGTGGCCAGAGAAGTTAACAAAAAAAAAATTGTTCAGGAATACTGGCAGCTACGTTGTGTGTCCATCAGTACTGCTCTGTGCTTCTTTTCTAAGCCAAGCTCCTCTTTACTGTGAGAACACTCAAGGTCTCTTCTGCTGGCCAGCGGTTCCCTTAACCCTTTCCTGTCCTGTTACTGCTTGAAATAAAAATGTTGAATTATACCAACCTCTATGCTTGGGGAAGATTTGATTTTAAAGCAAAAGTCCAAGAAAAATACGTGTTTTAGTCATTTATATCTAATGAGTTACAAATACTTACCATCTTTCAAGAAAATTGGGTATAAATTATTATTGATTAAGAAGTAGATAAAACTTCTAGTTTCAAATGTTTCACCTTGTAACAGGCTTTTTATGTTAATAAAAATGATGGAGGTTTTTATGTTGTCTGGAAAGCAAGAAAAGGCAGGAGACTGGAATAGTAAGAAGAAGGAAAGGAAAGAGTTTAGAATTTGTCTAAAAATGTCTGGCTAAACCAGAGGAGCAAAGATCAAGAGAGAGCCAGAGCTGAAAGTCGTAGAAGGTATATGAAAGTCGTAGAAGGTATATGAAAGTCGTAGAAGGTATATGAAAGTCGTAGAAGATATATGAAAGTCGTAGACGGTATGTAAAAAGTTGTACAAGGCCAGAGGATTTGAACTGTTTGCTGTGGTTTCTCATATTGCAAAAACTAAATCTTAAAAGAAAACATAAAAATCAATTAAATATTTGACCCCATTAAATTAATTCTGGTTTAAAAAGTCTTGTTTGTCTTGTAAAAGACATGTGTCTAATTCTTGAGAAAATTGTGTGTGCTTGTTTTATTGAAAAGCTAGTCTATGTTTTCTGGTGTACTTGTAAATTTTCTCTGAGCTCTGGTCACTAGATTCAGATGGATTAGCGGGGATTCAGATGTTTTTTTGATGTAGGTAATATTAAAACTGTTTTATGCTCTTATTTATTGAAAAGCTACACCTTGGTGCTTTTATACAGAGAATGTACCTTGCTCTGGCAGTTAAACTTTGCAATTCAAGAGTCACCCAGGTGAAAGACATAAAGGGATCGCAGGGAACCGCCGAGACTAGAGTCCCAAAGAAAGTCCAGTTGCAAGGATAGACATGCCAATGCCAGGTGATAGTCACCAGCAGACTCAGCTACAGTGAAATGAAATAGCTCATAGAACATTTGTGCTTATAAAATGTTCTATATTGTTAATATTTGAATTTTAAAAAGTAAAAAACCATTGGTTTAAAAAAACCTCTCTCCTTACTCAAGGTCTAATCAGACTTAAAAATGCATGTCTAGCCTCATTATCTTTGCTAACTTTGCTAAGCTTAAGCTATTTGTATAAACTGAGTCATATACACTAAAAGGAACTAGTGGCCCTTCCATTAATATATGGCAATATAATATAAACTTGTTCTGTTTTTATCCTCAGAATGACTAATTTGGTTTCTTTATTAGCTTCAATTCAAAATCATTAATTTAAAAGCTAAATCTGATAGAAATGTAATATAAAGTCCTAGTCTTATGAAAATTGGTAACTTATTATAAATAGTTAGGAAATACAATTTGATTAATTACAGAATTAAACCTTATTTAATCCCTTATATATGTTTCTAAAGTCAAGCTTAAAACAAGTAACTAGAAACAGAGTTTGTCTAATCAGATTTACCTAGGCAGTCCTAACATGCTTCAGAAATCTGTGAAATACAGCATTTGAAATTATAATTAAAAAGTTTATTGTATCAGGCAGATATAATAAACTTCCAGATCCTAGCAGAGACCCAAGGTCTCCAAAGAAGGTTATGGGACACTATGATGTCTGCACCTGGATAATGATGATGCTGACCTCTGGGTGAGATGCCCCAATGCACCACCTTTGCCAGGACCTGGACCAGACTATGGACCAAACAGCAGGATGCTGAAGAGTTAACTGCACCCCTTTTGTTTATACAAAATAAGGTCAGTCTTTTCCATGTCCTTCTTCCACAGGAACCTTTCACCTCATGGCCTGATGAAGCCTGCTGTTCTGATACTTCTGCCTCCAATGCTATGGAGTCCTGTGGATGAGTGTATATACACTGGTCCCTGTCAATTTTTAATAGATTCGGAAGCTGCTTGGTCCGTACTCAGGTATAATTTATTTATCCTTCTGGGATCTCTGATAGTATTGATGGCTAGGCTAGCTATAACTTTGTTATAGCGTCAGACAATCAGATCCTTCCACAAGACTATAGCCAGCTTGTTAGCTCATTATATAGAGAGGTCTGAGGATATAAACATGAGCTTTGAGGGTCTCAAAAAATGAAGATATAAATACTGGTTATATGAAAAATGTTTCTGGTTTCTTTCCCCTTCTATGGTATAGTTCTTACAAACTGGTAGAGAAATCACTTACTGTTTGGGTGACGGGTTCAAGGTTTTAGATTTATTTGGGTTGTCATCGAAATATAAATTTAATGGTGTTTCCTGTCAGTCCAAAACATCTCTTCCCAATCCATACCTGACTCTTTGGACAGAAGAAAAATGTACATGTTTCTAACCCAAATCTGTAGCTTTTGCTAAGACTCAAAGGTCTGAATCTATTCCTGCTGTTTTACAGACCCCAATTATCAGTTTTGTCTACGATATAGATTTTAATATGGACCTAAAAATACCAAATGTATTATTTTTCTTTAAGTATATAAATTTTAATTTCTGTTTCTAGTTTGAACTTGTCTCAGCATGTTTCCACTTGGCTGGAAGACACATCCAAGCATCAGTTGCTGAGTGCAGCCTGCTCTGAAGGACTGTGAACCCTGGACTTGCTGAAAACTGATGTGGACTGGTCAAATTACTGTGAATGTTCCCTGACTCTTCAACAGAGTCTGAAAACCAGATGCTTCTGATAAACACCCCATCGCCTAACTTCCCTCTCTGCTTTTGGCTAGCATTTCAGCCTTTCTGGCCCTTGAAAATAACGCCTGAAAGTCAGCCAGAGTGGTTACAGAAAAGAATATGTTGTCTTGTGATCCCTGGCTGAGATGCTGGGGGTAAAAACCTCCTTTACATCTGCTTGTTTTGGATGCCCTTGTATGTATCTAATTAACTACTGTTTTAAAATTCCTATCTGTTGACTGTCACTGTTTTTGAATTCCCCTATACCCCAACCAAAGAATTAAAAAGTTATATAGGTTTACCCAATCCCAAAATGCCAAGGCTTGTGCCACCCTGCCTTATGGTTTTCCCCCTTAAAAATTCCCTTACCCTGAAGCTTCAGGTCCATTCTCCCCCACTCACTGTGTCGGATTATGGTACAAGTTAACTAACTTGTAATCAATAAACCCCAATGTGTTTCCACTGGATACTGACTCTGTGGTGGTCTTGGTAGGGGATCCTATGACATGGAAATAATGGCTACATCAGCTTATTTCTTAGATAGAAGTTGGTACTGGGGATTGGGGTATTGCTGGGATAGACCTCACCACGTGCTTGCTTGGAGAAATGTGGGCATTGGCACATTGGGTTAGGAAAGCAGTGGAGTGTGTTAAGCAGTGCTTAATGGGGCCCTACTAGTAGGAGCATTGAAGACAGTGGTGCTGAGTGTGATTTCATGAACTGTCTGTGGCTGGATCAAGAAGTTTCAGCAGAGAAGCATTTTACTATGTTGCCTAGACATTGTTCTTGTGATATTTTGGTGAAGAAGGTGGCTGCCTTTTTCCCTTGTCCAAAGACTGCCTGGGACTAAAGTGAAGAGTATTAGATA
This sequence comes from Bramus lutescens, assembly GCA_001685075.1. Lineage (NCBI taxonomy): Eukaryota > Metazoa > Chordata > Mammalia > Rodentia > Cricetidae > Bramus > Bramus lutescens. Next base: position 79,498 of record LOEQ01002202.1, on the reverse strand, counting down.
AATTCCATTGGCAAAAGCAATCTCAAAGCAACCTAGTAATAGACTCTGTTGTGGGTTTTAGTGGTAACTCTAATGAAGATTTATAGTGAAGTTGAGCAAGGTAAACTAAAAAATGTAAATTTTGAGAAGAAAAAGAGTACCATGGAGTGAAGGAGTGAAAAGAGCTAATTCCGATGTTCAAGGAGATAAATGGACTTAAGAGAAGGGACAAAGGGAATGGTGGCCTCAGGGCAAGATTCTACCCAGCTAAATTTCCAACGTGTGAAAAGAAACAAAAGAAAAATTTAGAAGTGGATATGGTGGGGCCCATATTTAATCCCAGCACTCAGCAGGCAGAGGCTGGCAGATATCTCAGTTTGAGGCCAGCCTGGTCTACAGAGCAAGTTTCAGAACAAGAAAGCTGGTGAAGATGTAATCGAATGAAGGAGCCATGCCCTTCTAACCCCACTAAGCAGATATATCAGTTTCAGCCACATGGTTCTGGTGTTACAGTTAAGGATAGATGAAATGGGTTACAGAATTTTCCTCTGTGCCTAAAAAATGCCACTGAGGTCATGCATGTATTGGGGTGACCCTAAATGGAGACCCAGCAGAGAGGTCATTTTGTGAAGCTGTGAAGTTGATGCCTGGATTGCTTTGGAGAACCCAAGATGCTACAGACGCCAGAGTCATGGGATACCTGCCCAGGCGAGCTGCTAACAGGAAGTGGAACCACTTCAAAAGAAAGAACTGTGTTGCAGCCAACAAAGCTGAATAGAATTTTGGAGATCTGAAGAGCGTTTGATATTAGGCATGAAGATGAAGAGTTGGAGTTTCTCCAGATGCTTTTCAGCCTTCTTTTTGTTCAGCATTTCCTTGTTATGCTCCCTTCCCTGTGTTTTGGAATGGTAATATATATCCTGTGTCTCTATATGTTGGAAGCATGTGATCTACTTTTTGATTTTGATTTTTACAGGGGGATTACAATTAAGAGATTATCATGCATCTAGGAAGAGATATTGGACTTTGAAATAAGTTTGAGACTGTTATAGACTATGGGGACTTTTGAAGTTGGAGTGAATGCATATTTTTGTATTATGATATGGCTATAAGTCTTTGTGGGCCAGGAAGTGGAACGTGGTGGTTTAAAAGTAAATGTTCCCCAAAGTGTGCGGCATTACTAGGAGGCATGGCCTTTTTGGAGGAAGTTTATCACTTTGTGGGTGGGCTTTGAGGTCTCTTTTGCTCAAGGGTCCCTCAGTGTGCCTTTCAGTCAACTTCCTTCTGCCTCTGGTCAAGATGCACCTAACACCATGACTGCCTACAAGTCACAAGGCTCTCAACCTTGATAATAATGGAATGAATCTCTGAAACTGTAAGTGAGCCACCTCAATTAATTGTTTCTTTTGTAAGAGTTGCCATAGTCATGGTGTCTCTTCACAGCAATAATAATAACAATAATAACTTAAATTAGGCTCATTTGCTTGGAATATCTCTTCCCAACACTTTACCATGAGGTAATGTCCATCTTTGAATGTGAGTACATTTTCTTTGATACATAAAAAGATGTGTCCTGTTTTTGCATCCAATCACTTAGTTTGGCCATTTATGTTTAGATATATCAATGACCAATGACTATTGATTCCTGGGTTCTTTTGTTTTTGTTTGTGGTGGTGGTGGTAGTGGTGGTGGTCGTGTATGTGTCTATGTGTTTGCATGTATCTGTGTGTGTGTTTCCCCTCTTTTGACTTTGCTGGTCTTGGAGTATTTATTGCTGTGTTTTCATAATTGTAATCAATCTCCTTCTATTGGAGTTTTACTTCTAACACCTTATGTAGGGCTGGTTTTGTATATAAATATTGCTTGAATTTGGTTTTACCATGGAGTATCTTATTTTCTCCATCTATGGTGACTGAAAATTTTGATGGATATAGTAGCCTGGGCTACTCTATATGTTTGTTTTTGGATTATTATGTGCCAAGGGGACATCTTGTCTGGTTAAATTTATTTGGTGTTCTGTATGCTTCTTGTATCTTTATAGGTATCTCCTCTTTAGGTTAGGAGGATTTTCTTCCATGGTTTTGTTGAGTATATTTTATGGGCCTTTGATCTGGGTTTCTTATCCTTCCTCTGTTTCTGTTATTCTTAGATTTTGTATTTTCACAGTGTCTCATATTTCCTGGATGTTTGTGTCAGGAAATTTTAGTTTCACAGTTTGTTTGACTGATGCATCCATTTCTTCTGCTGTGAATTTGATGCCTGAGATTCTCTCTGTCATCCCTTGTTTTGTCCTGACGAATCTTGCCTCTGTAATTACCTTTTAATTTCCCAAAATTTTCATTTCCCAGATGGGAAATGATGTTGATCATTTCCTTAAGTTTGAGTTTTCTTCATAGATTCCCCCTTCAGATCTTAGAGCAGTTTTATTCATTTCCCTGTGCTATTTGCTTGTGTTTTCTTGAATATTTTAAGAGCTATTTATTCATTTCCTCTTTAAGGCCCTCTCTCATCTTCATGCAGGCTGTTCTAAGTTCTTCTTACTAGGCTTCAGCTATGCTGGAGTGTATAACTTTTAACTCACCTTTTCATGTTGTTATAATGAGAACGAAAGTGTTTTGGATAGTTTTATATACTAAAAAGAAACAATTTGTTTCTAATATCTGTATACTTTTACTTAAAAAAAGAAAGTCAGAGCTTTTAAACTATTTTTAACTACTATATTAAGTAATCATTCATAAAATTTTGACAGTCATTTACTATGAATGCTAGAAAATACAGAGAACAGACTCTCAGAATATAATCAGAAATTAATCTGATCAGAAATCAATAAACAAATAATTTACTGGGTACCAGTATTCATTAGAAAAAAATCAAGAATTAGCAGTTTCTGCCAAGAATTGCCTCTTTACAAAATGCTCTCCTAAGTATGTATTAAGTTATTGTGACAGAATGTAAAAATTAAACTCATTAATTTGATTGAGACTGTACTAAAGCTTAAGAACAAACTAATGGACATCACATTATAAGGCAGAGTGCCTACAGAAAGTGGGTAAATGCTGTAGTAAAGGATTGCTTTTACTTATGATATTTTGTCCTCTTTTAATACATGACAGTACCAAAGCTGAAGTGTTCAGGAGAGAGACCAGGTCATGTCCAGTCACTACCCATACCCTAGTAAGTGCACACCTTACTTCCTTACCTAAAGCTAAGTAGCATGCGGTGTTTGAAGGGAATTACGTTTATTAGTTACTTGAGTCCTTGAGCAGCAAGGGGCAGCTGAAGAATGCCAGTAGATTCCAGACATAAAATAAAGCCAAAATAATGAGGCCGCACAGAAAGGACAAGAGAACCCCTCAAAGTGGACATCCAGAAAGAAAATAGGGATCTCAGTCCTTTAGTGACAAAGAACTAAATTCACTAACATAATTTTAGAAGCATTTCCCCTCCTTCCTCCTCCAAAGAATAATGCAGAGCTACACTTAACCCTTGACTTTGTGGAACCTCCAAGCAGAGGTCTTGGCTTTGTCAGGCCTTTCTCATGACATGAAAATCTTTGAGCTAATAAATTCAAATTGCTTTAATCTGTTAGATACACAGTGACTGTTAAATAGAAAGGACAAATTAATAAATCCAAGACTTAAAGATGATCACCACATCCAAGAATAACAGTGCTTTGGTAATGGTTGTCTGCCTTTGCGTCTGAATGCACACTTAGCACTAGCCGTCAACTTGGCCCAGTCTAGAGTCACCCAGATAAGATATGCTCATCTGAGTATTTGTCAGGTTCATCTGTGAGCATGGCCATGAAGGAGTCTTAATTGCCTATTTATGTGGAAACCCCCAGCCCATCTGGGTAGTGCTATTTCTTAGGCAGGCAGTCCTGGGCTATATAAGAAAGCCAGCAGAGCATGAACCCTAATGAGCCAGAGAGGAAGTCAGCAAGCAGCATTCCTCCGTGGCTTCTGCTTGATGTTCTTGATCAAGTTCCTGCCCAGCTTCCCTCAGTAATGGACTGTAACCTGGAGGTGCAAGCTAAATAAACTCCTTTTCTCCCCTGACTTACTTTTGATGGGAGTGTTTTATCACAGCAACAGAAAGGAAACTAGAATATATGTGACGATAAAAACTTCACATTAAAAATACTAATATCTCTCTTTTATTATTCAAGAGTTACCAGATAGGATAATCCAAAAGTGTGGGGATTATATGCCGCCATAAATCTCTTCTGTCTTCCTTAGTTCTGTTGTATACATTTAGAGTTACAATCAAACATAAACATATCAATAAACTAGAAGGGCCCTGGTTATTAAAAGGGTATACAGCCAAAGTAGTAAGTATTGCCTTTTATTAGCTGAAGATGGAAAGAGAAGGCATTTATAGCTACATAGTTATTACAAGTTTATCCACTGTTAGCTGCATGTGGGTGTGTGTGTGTGTGTGTGTGCGTGTGTGTGTGTGTGTTTCCCAGAGAGATTAAAACTCTGGTTCTACGGAACAAAGTTGGACACTGCCGTGCAAACAAATATTTTCCACAGATGCCTCAGGATCATGAAGTCAGCATCTGCCATTATTCATGTAAAACAACCGTTGGTTCGGGCTGAGTTGTATTAGAAGATACTTAGTGAAAACTCCAACCATTTTCTGAAGGTTGGTCAACACTTTTCCCCTAACGTTAATTTGCAGCACATGGGCAGTGGTCTGAAAATAATTGCACTCTGCAATGATTTAATTGTATTAAAGATAATGTCTGTTTCTTAAAGTGTGAACATCTCTTTATAAGACTCTCTAGATCAACTTTCTCAGTTCAACTAGCACTACTCTTAACTCCAGAAGAGATAGTCTAGTGGTACGGATCTAAGAACAAACATTTTAGAGTCTGGCAGATACAGACACAAATGCCAACTCTACCATTTATTAGCTGAGTATATGACACCTGGTTTTCTGTTTCCTTGTCAGCCTAGGAGGCTCATTCCCTTGCTTTGGCACTTTGGGGATGATGTCTTTGAAGAGTCATTGTAAAGGTCACTTAACAGCTAAGTCCAGACCCAATGTATAGAGCCTATTTTTACCAATGCTTATTCTGAAATGTGGCTTTCTATCTCCCCAACGAAGTACATATTTCATCAAAAATTTTTAATATTCTTATTACAGTTATGACATCAGCTCATAAATTATTCTAAGCAATGTTGCCTCGTTTTAAACCACTAACTCTTTGCTTGCCATTAAAGAGTTAATGCTACTAGAGTCACCAGTGTAACTTAAGGACATCTCCTAAGGAATCTTTAGGAATAATCTAAAGTGGACCTGGTGAAAGTGTCTTGAACTCAGCTTTCTAGCTGTCAAGGGTTTTATTACCTGAGGCCACAAGGACACATCATATTGATAGCTATTCCATGTTACAGTTGCTATAAACTTTTTCTGCCAAATTTTACTGAGAATGATGGCAGTTACAACTATGTGGTGGTATTTTGGTTCCAGTCTCTCTGGCCAACATCCGTTTTACATGAAAACCAACTTATCACTGTCTAATTTATGAGTCTCCACTAGAGTCTGTTATATTTAATAAATTCAGAGAAAACTCTATTATTTATTCTAAATGTGACAGCCTAGGTTTTGAGGTGGGCAGGTGCCACACAAGTAATCCACTGATTAGTGCAAGTAGGCATATCAGAAGCCAGCAAACTCCAATTTGCATCAAATGCCAGCTGCATAACAACTTATCAGAGAAGCCCAGATATGAGGGCAGAGAATATCCCTTTCTTAATTATGAGCATATGTATGCAGGTGCAAACCTGTATTAGTATGACTGAGCATTGGAGGATAATAAATTAATGCTATTAAGATTCATTACATGTTCCTAATATGCATACCAATGCCTCTTGGTGGTAATATGTGAGACTTGAGCTCCAAGTCTGCTTACTAAGTCCAGCGAGAATGGGAATGAGGTCTGGCCAGGAACACCAGTAGATGTGCCTCTCAAAATGCTCTGTCCTATGTTGACTATTGTACATGCATATTCTCTGGTAGTATAAGATAATCTTGATTCGGGGTTTTGAAAAAAAAAACTATTCTGAATATAGACATTTAAACCTTTTGTATTAACCAAGGAAAGGAAAAATTCATAAAAAATGAAGATTAAATTGATTAAGGAGACTTTCTTTTAAATTTCAGTGGCATCCAGAAGTCCACGGACTCTCCACAACACACTGAACGCTTGTTTGTTTTGTTTACTTACATTATCATGTTATTATCCACTTCTAGGTAAAGATGTTTGAGAGGACAAATATTTTCTTAAGAGAGATGTACCAGGCAACTAAATGTGGTATAATATTTTGCCCACTTCCCAAGACTTTGACAAAGCATATGTGCAAAATTCCTTTGACTTGGAAGACTGAAACCTAACGAAGCTTGTCATGACTTGAATATGGGAGACAAAGTTTCACTCATCCATTCAAGCATCCATTCACTCAGATGACAAGCATGCATTGATTACTCATTTGCCGTGATGGTTTTGATAGAACATGATCAATAACAGTGCCTCATAAAGCTATCATAAGGATTCAATATGGTAGCTCATAGATAATATGCATATGCTTCTGGTCCTTTCAGCTTTTGTTGACTGAGTTCTGATGGGGAAGTTCAGCCAATCACATTTGGCTACGGCGTGGCCTCCTGGGGCCAGGGAAGATAAACTTGGACATCCAGGTGTGCCCACACTCTTCTTCCCTGCGCGCGCTGGACCCTGGTCATGTGAGTTCACCGTTTTCCAATTATTAAACTAAATCTGTTATATTGAGCTGGTCTGGTTAATTCTAACTTACCGGTCGACCACGCCCATCAGAGTTCTTTCAAATGCCTCTAGGTTAGCAGCCCTTGTGGTGCACTTGTGACTAGATGAACAGGTATGAACTGGGGTATAGGATCTAGCGCTCTGAATGAGCCTCCAGATGCCCAGTGATACCCTAGAGCAATGTGAGTGCATGAGCTCCTTATCCATACACCCCTAACTGGATAATCAGAACCAAAGTAAGACCAGGCAGCTAGAATAGGCTTCTTTCTTTCTTCATGGAATGATAGAGGCTATTCCAGAAAATTTTCTATATGCCCAAAAATTTGTCTGCCAGTTGGCCTCCTGGTGCAGGGTCAGCCATTAAAAGGACTACATTTCATCACTTGATAGCTTCCCTTACATTACTTCTCTCTTCTTCAACCATTGTTGCCTGGGGTATCATGTCTCAAATACATGCTGATGAGATCTTCACTAATATATCTGCATTTTCAAAGCACACACACACAAAAAAACCAGAATAGAAAACTACAAGGACTCTCTTCTCTCTAGGTGTTGTGATTATTGCAAGATACCAAGAATGATTTACCTTGTAAAATTGTTATCTTCCATAATTTGTAAAGTATTACAAGACTAAAATACATTAATGTTAGGAAATAAAGAATAACTTTCTCTTCCAAAAAAAAAAAAANAAGAAAAAGTAATGAGTCTTGGATGAGAGCAATGGCTGACTGGTAAGACTGGATGCTACCGAACCTGACTTGAGCTTGATCTTCAGGACACATTTGATGAGAGGAGAGAACCAATCCCTGCAAGTTGTCCTCTGACCTTCAAATCAAATATGCACCATGGTGGGTGTGCAGACATACCTGATGTTTTTAAATGAGTCCCTTTTTTGCACTGTCAAATTGAAAGAAATTTTATTAGGGAATTTCTAAATCAATCAATGAAACTGATTATATTGTTCCATTTGCACAATTCATATGTGTACATAATTATAATTTATTTTACCGAAAGTACAATGCCAGGCACTAAGTAAGTAGCTTATATCCACATTTTATCTAGTTTTCATGAAAACCTCTAGAAGGCAGAATTATTTTAAAGTTTATGAAACTGAGAAATGTGACAGTAATAGGCTACCAGTTAATAAGAGTTATTAATAATACCACACACAGTTAGGAAGAGCCAGTAAAAGGGAAAGGCTTTCACTAAGAAGCAAACCCATGCTCTTCTTTTGAATTTTAATCTTCTCTTCTTTCATGTAAAAAAAATTCAACTTACAGACCATTTCTTGAGTCCAAGATCCATAAATTTAATAGTGCTTGTTGTTTTGTTTTGTTTGATTACAGAGTGACTGAAATGCCTACTAGCATGGAGTTGTTCCTTTAAAGACTATGCATTATTGTCAAGGTTAAAAATTGTTTAACTGGTAGAATTACGATACTTAACAATAAACTGCCTCCTAAACACATTTCAACGAGTTCGACAGTTCTCCACAGAGTATCATACAGAGGTGTCCACTAACCATTTGTGGTTTTCAATGTACACACAAAAGGCACTGTGCTGCTTCAGAAAACTAAGGGTCTTTTGCATATTCAATGAAAACATTTGGTATAATAAGTTTTACTCTAAGACTTTGCCTATCATATTATATTCAAATAGTTTTAATTACTAATGCATAAATGGCCTAAGGTAAGTATATGTCAGTCAAAAGATATAACTATATTGGATATACCATTAATTAACTTTAAGAGACTAAAATAAATATATATTTGTTATAAACATAGTTTTAACTCAGTTTTGTATTGCTAAATTAGTGAGAAAATTCTTTACATCTAATCATGAAGTTATTTTAAATCATAAGTAAAATAAAAAACCAGTTCTCTAAGGCAAAATAGTCTCCCTGGCTCTTAGACCCTGGTTGTACTCCTATATTCTGAATTTTAAAATATAGTATAAGCATTAATTAGTCAGAATTGTCCATCTGATAGCTAGAAACATGCACAGGATTGCATTTTCAGCTTTCTCCCATTGCTCAAGGAATCTCAATTACAATATTGGAGGATGGCAGGTCGCATAGGTGCTGATGTAAGAGGACAGAAAATGGGCAAGACGAAAACAGACAGAGCTTCTGTGGTGTTTTGTTTTAACATAAACCAGGAGTCCTTTGGGGAACACCAAACAGAAGCTTCATAATGACCCTGTGGGATCTTTGTTGCTCAGCCAAGATTTGTATTTCCACATGGAGATATACAGACTGTCCCCTAAAGTGATTCTCATATAACAGAATGACCAATCATAAGAACATAATGACTGTGCCATTACTATACCAGCATGTCATGCAGGTAGGTCACTGTTATAGATTGCAGCTGAGCTTGTAGCTGAATTGCTGGTTACCTTCCTCCTCTGGTAGGGTGCAGAATGCCTTTCAGGATTATGAACACTCGTCAATAGGTATTAAGTCCCTACTTAGGTCCCAGCTCAACTTATTCATGTTCAATGAGATATATAAGTGATATCTCTAGCATGTTTATAACACTAAATGCCTACTTAAAAAATTGAAGAGACTCCATATTAGTAATTTAGCGGCACACATTAAATTTATTAAGGAAGAAATAATACCCAAAAGAATCTGTGTAGTACTCCATTGTGTAAATGGACCTCATTTTCTTTATCCATTCATTGGTTGATGAACATCTAGGTTGTTTCCAGTTTCTGGCTATTATGAATAAAGCTGTTATGAACATAGTTGAGCAGGTGTCCTTATGGTATAGTACAGTGTCCTTTGGAAATATGCCCATGTAGACTGAAGTTTCTGTCCTGCCCAGTCCCACAGCCATTCAGTCTTAAAGAAACACACAGAGGCCTATTTGGCCTATTAGCTTAGGCTTATTATTAGCTAGATTTTACAACTTAAATTAACCCATTATTCTTGTCTATGTTTAGTCATGTGGCTTGGTACATTTTCTCAGTAAGGCATTCTCATCTTGCTTCCTCTGCATCTCGCTGGTGACTGACTCTCTGCCTTTCCTCTTCCCAGAATTCTCTTAGTCTGGTTGTCCCATCTATACTTCCTGCCTAGCTACTGGTCAATCAGAGTTTTAGTAAACTAATACGAGTGACAAATCTTTGCAGTGTACAAAAGCATTATCTCACAGCATGCTCAGCAGAGGTATAGCTAGGTCTTGAGATAGGTTGATCCTTCATTTTCTGATAAACCATCATATTGATTTCCAAAGTGTCTGTACAAGTTTATATTCCTACCAGCAATGGAGGAGTATTCCCCTTGCTCCACATCCTCACCAACATAAGCTATCACTGTGTTTTTTAAGATCAGATAAATAATTTAAATACATTCATAATCCTTAGAGAAATAGACGCAGTTATTAAGTCTCCAAACTAAAAAAATACCCAGGGTCAGATGGATTCAGCACAGAATTCTACCAGACCTTCAGGAAAAAAAAAGCACTAATAGTCCTCAAAATTAATTAAAAAATTGAAACTGAAGGAACATGAACTAATTCTTTTTACAGGACCAAAGTTACTCTGATACCTAAATGACACAAAAACCAAACAAAGAAAGAAAATTACAGAACAATTTCCCTTATAAACATAGACACAAAAATTTTCAGTTAAAATATTTTCAAACTGAACCCATAGACACATCAAAAAGATTGTCTACTATGGTCAAGTAAGCTTTATCCCATACAGGGATGATTCAACATAAATGTAATTCACCATATAAACAGACTAAAAGACAGAAACAACATGATCATTTAATTAGATATAAAAAAGGACTTTAACAAAATCCAAAACCTCTTCATGACAGTCCTGGAGAGACTGAGGATACAAGAATCATACCTTCACATGAGAAAATAAGTTTACAGTAAGGCCACATCAGCCTAAGTGATGAGAAACTAAAGCATTTCCAATAAAATCAGGAACAAGACAAAGATGCCCGCTCTTTTCATACCTATTCAATATATTAAATACTTGAAATCTTTACTAGAATATTAAGACAACTAAGGGAGAACAAGGAGGATACAAATTGAAAAGAAAGAAGTCAAAGAATCTTTATTTGCAGATGATTTGATAGTATAGATAAAAGAGCCTTAAAATCTACCAGGAACCAATACAGCTGATAAACATTTTCAGCAAAGAACCTGGATATAAAATTAACCCCCCCAATCAGTATCCTTCTTATATACATATAGTAAACAGACTGAGAAAGAAATCAGGGTAACAGTACTTTTCACAATAGTCTCAAAAACTATCTTGCGATAGCTCTAGTCAAGTAAGAGAAAGACTAGTTCAATTAAAAAAAAAACAATAAAAAGCCCACACCATTTTAATAGAAGAAAGAAACTGAAGAAGATATCAGAAAAATGGAAAGATCTCATATACTCATGAATCTGTAGGACTAAGATAATGAAAATGACTGTCCTACCAAAATGATCTATATATTCAATATAGTCACGACCAAATTCCAACACAATTCCTCACAGAAATGAAAAGGACAGGCTTCAGCTTCGTACGGAAGCACAAACACCCAGGACAGCTCCAACAATCCTTGATATAAGGGAAACTGCTAGAAGTGTCACTGTCTCTGATTTCAAGGTGTACTATAAAACTATTGTAATAAAAACTGCATGGTATTGGCACAAACACAGACAAAATGAACAATACAGTAAAATTGAAGTCCCAGACGTAAGTTCATACACCTACGGGGACCTGAGTTTTGACAAAGAAGCCAAACATACACGCTTGAACAAAATACATCATCTTTAAGAAGAAGTACTAGTCAAACTGGACAGCTGTATGTAGAAGCATGATAATAGATCCACACTTAGCACCCTGCACAAAACTCAAACCCAGATGGATCAAGGACTTCAACATAAGGCTAGAAACTCTGTATTTGATTAAAGAGAAAATAGGGAATAGGCTTGAACTCATTGGCATAAAAAGAACTTTCTGGACAGAACATGCTTAGCATAGGTACAAAGATCAGCAATTAATAAATGGAACCTCATGAAAATGAAAAGCTTCTGCGTGGCAAAAAGACACCATAATTTGGGTGAAATAGCAGCCAACAGAAGGGGAAAAGATCTCTACCAATTACACATCTGATTTAGGGTTCATATCCCTTTATAAAGAACTAAAAAAAATCAAAAACAAACCCCAACATCAGTAAAACAAATAACCTAATTAAAAATGGGGTGCAGAGCTAAAGAGAGTTTTTAATAGATGAACTACAAATGGCTTAGAAACATTTAGAAACCCTTATGCATCATGGAAATGCAAATCAAAACTACTTTGATATTTCATCAGAATGACCAAGATCAATAAGTGACAGCGCATGCTGGTGAGGAACTTGGGGAAGGGGAACACTTATCCATCATTGGTGGGGCTGCAAATTCATAAACCCTCCATGGAACTCAGTGTGGCAGTTCTTCAGGAAGCTGGGACTGATCCACCACAAGGTCTAGCTATGTCACTTTGGGGTATATACCCAAAGGACTCTACATCCTTCTACAGAGATGCTCACTCATGCTCATTGCTATGCTGCTCATAATAGTCAGGAATTGGAAACAACCTAGATATCTATATATGAATGGATGGATAATGAAAGTGGTACATTTACATTTACATTTACATAGTGGAATATTATTCAGCTATTAAAAATGAAATTCACATGTAAACGTATGTAGTTAGAAAAAATGCCATCTTGATTGAGGTAATCCAGACCCCCAAAGAAAAATACGATATGTATTTATTTATATGTTGATACCAGTTCGAGGCCTTTGATAAGTATCCTATAAACCATGTAACCACAGAGGTTAGGTATAGGGTAAAGGACTAGTGGGGAGGGAGGATCGCCTGAGGAGAAAATTGAATTTATGGTTATGGAAGTAACGGTGCAGACAGGAACACAGGATTGTATGCGGAGAGGAAGGAAGAGAAGGGTAAGGAGGGACAATTAACAGGAAGAGCCATCTGTGGGGTCATATGGAAACATACTATGTGGAAGCTTCTTAAAATTTATACACATATAAAATAAGTCTATATGGAGTCACCAAAAAATAGGGGAAAGAATTACCCTACTAGACATCTCCTATCACCAAGTGAATTTCCGTTGCTAGGAATGGGTTATATCTTAGTGAGATTTTGGCCAAAGTGACCCCATGGAAACGCCCCCAAACAACTCAGGTTATTGCTAACCCTATTGGTTGCTCCCTACAAACTGATAGGAACTAGCTTTGGGTTTTCAAAAGTCTCTTGCCATCCCCAATGTACTCTGCTTGGAGATTAGTCTAGCTGTGAGCTCCAAGCTCTTTCCTGACCCTATGTCTTTGCTCCTCCATCGTGAATTCTAACCCTCTGAAACCCAATTTAAAAAAAAAAACGTTATTTTATAAGTTGCCTTGTCATGGTGCTTTCGCACAGCAATATAAAAGTAACCGATATACACACAGTAAATATTCGGCGAGATTGACCCTTGCTCAATTATGTAGAACTATTCTATCCCATTCTGAGAGTACTATCACCTTGCTGGCTGTGAACCTAGAGGAATAATGTTAATAACAAAAAAAAAAAAAGAAAAAAGAAAAAAGTCAGTGCGTGAAGTAGCAGTGACTCTTCCAAAGCTCTCAAAGCTCAGGACCACACCTCCCCAGGGCATTCAAGTAAGTCTTGAGTGCAGCATGCAAGGTGTTCTGCAGTGGTTCAGCTGAAATGTCCCCAGTTATCTTTGGATTCAAGAGTTAATCCTAAACAGAACGGGAGGCAGTAAATAGGCTCACGATCTAAGGAGAAGCCACTAGGTGCACTGAGATATAGCAAAGGTCTTTGCCTCTAAACACGGAAGAGCCTATCAAATGAAAAGTGGATGGGAAAGCAGAGGGAAGTGGGAAACTTAGAACCGCCAGGTCTTAGGCACTCTGGGACCCTTCCTCTCCCCATGTAATAGGTAAGAGAAGGCTCCTCCCTCTCAAAATAAACAAACGAAGAATGTGGAAGCAATTCATAATCCCTAAAAGAGAAGTAGAGGAGCCACAAATTTCTCTTTTGTCTAAGGCAACTGGAACTCGCGAAAATCTCTGGGATAGGTACCTGAAGATTGGTTCCTGCCTCTGCCTTTTGGGTCCTGAGGAAGAGAGATTAGTGGAAGCGGTTGTGAAAGGGTTGGAGAGGTGACCTAAAAGCAACCTGTACTCCAGTTATTTGGTAGATCCAGCCGCAAAGGCTGCCACGCAGATCCTAAGCCAGCTACTTCTGTGATGAATTACAAACACGGTGGTCTAAACAACGCAAATTTGGCTTCTCCTGGTTCTAGACCACAGAACTGTAAGGTTGCTTTCCTACAGGACGGCCTAGTGAGAAATTTGTTTTTACCTGGACCATATAGAGGAGGTTGCTTACAGTCCTTGGGCTTGTCGTCTTCCTTTATCTTCAGTACCCTTATCCATCCTCCTATTCGCCACTCTCTGCTTCCATCCTGAGATCTCACTCACTCACTCTTTCCTGCTGCCTCCCCTTAGTAGGAACTCTTGATTTCATTAAGTCCATAGGAATTACCCAGGATTATTTTCCCATATCAAGATCCTTGATGTGACCACATCCAAACAGCCCCATTTGCCACAAAAAATAATCCAGGGGTTTTAAGTGTTAAGATATGGATATGGATGATATTGTAAGTAAAAGGAAGTTTGTTAGTCATGAGGAGTCACATGGCAAAAAGCCTATAAGGTCTTAGAACAAGAAAGGGACACTTGGATTGGAGTGTTAGGAAGAGCATGCCCAACTCATGACTCAATGGGTTTCATGAAGGAACCCCTGTGGACCGCTTCCCTATAGAAAGCAAGATGCTGTAATTTAACAACCCAAGCTACTTGATATACCTCTAGGAGCTTTCCTCATTCCTGATCCCAGGAGATGACAGGATTCAAATAAAGAGGAAAGACAAAGAAAAACAAATCCTAACCTCTCAGGGAGCCCAGATCTCAGCCAGCATGGAAAGAGAAGCTATGAGTTCAATGTGAGATGGAAATCTTAAACGAAACAAGCACCTACCTTCCAACACCAATCTTTGTGAATAACCTATGAGCGTTCTCATATGATTCTGCCTGCAGGGCAGCCACGCTGGGGGAGGAGTTCCAGCCCAGCACGTTGGAACGGGGAGGCTACAAAGCAAGGAAACCTCTTGCATGTGCACATCTCAGGCTTGAGTGTATTCAATAAAGTGCAATGATTTTATGTATGTTTACGGCAGATCCCCAGTCACCTTTGGTAAGGTGCTTTTCCATCTCGGATATCCGAGGAGCTGGGAGCCGCTCCACCGTTCCTGGGCTCAGCAGCAACCAGCTCATTCCCAATTCTTAGCCACTCCTAATTATTCAGACCTGCCTAATTCTCTAACCGCATTAACTGGCACGGGCTGACGTCTTCAATGTTGTTCAGGGGTTGCTACATTCCCTTCTAAATTATTTCAGCTTGGCGTTACAGAGATAATCTGTCACTAATGCAAAGTTGTGTATTTACAATATTAGAATCTCTGTCTTGTTATTTTTTCATTACTACTGTATTTTCTGAGTCTCCTTCATTACCATGTGTATTGTTTCATTATTTACATTTTGAATGCTATTATCTCTCAGGCTGTCAGCAGAAGCATTCTGCGATAATGACTCTGTGGGAAGAGAATTATCTAAATATGGATCTTCCTGCTCATGCTCAAATAAATTACTGTCTAACTCTTCAGATGCTGCTTCTGGATCCTCATTAAGGCCCTCAGAGCTTAGCAGAACTGCAGATATCAACCGCCTTTGTCTAAAGGTCGGAGAGCGCAGACAGAGTTGAGATAGAGAGAGCTGAACAAGACAGGAAGGAAAGAGCATGTCCATGATTCTGACAGGAAGCATAAAAACATTTCCCAAAAATGCATACTTAATAACAATCCCCTTGAAAACAAACACCTGTTGGAGAGGCTGAATGAATATGAAGTATTTGTAGGCTTTGTCGTTATTCTATTTTGGTGCTTTTGTTTTTGCTTACAGATTGCCTGTCCAAAAGCAAACGAATCAGGAGACACTACACAGTGCCCTGATTTCAAATATCAGTTAAGTGTTTATATATCCATATATCCATCTCCTTCATATTTATACCCTTACATCTGTGTTTTACATTAAGCCTCACATTCAAATACTAAATTGCAATTTTTGTATCTACATTTGGCCTCTCAAACTTAACGGGGCTAGTACAGAACTCTTCTCAAATAGCTTGGTTTTCTGTTGGTGTCCATGTGTTTCAGGACATGCCTGCAGATGGCCAATATGCTCCATAGCTCAAGCAAAACACAGCCAATTCTGCAAGTCTTTTCCAACCCTTAATAATCACATCTAATCGTCACTCAACCTAGGACTTTGTTCCCAAACCCCATCCTAAATCTAACAACTTCTTATCTCCTTGTGACCACCATGACACAGGAAGTTCTCATCCCTCAGTCAGAACCTTCTTCCCTGCAAAGAGACCAGCTGCTGTCCTTTCCCACTCTCCTTGGCAACCAAAGAGAACATTGCTGTAAGACGTCTCCTCATGTGACAGTTTTCCCTTAGAGCCTCAAGGGTTTCTCTACTACTTGAACAGAGTTCACATTCCTCACCAGGATTGGGCCTTACCTGTTATTGGATTTCATCTTTTACTCTCTCCAGCCACAATGACATTCTAGATCATTCCTGCCATATATTTCTTACACATATTCACCCTTCTGTCTTGATTTTTCTAATCCTAGACTTACTCATCAATGGATGACTGTTTTTCCTTATTCAGGCTTCATTCAATCTCTTAATAGACTGTTTTCCCTTTCATCCCTGGTCCATCAACTTCTTTATTGATAGTTTAACTCGTCTTATTAGACTTTATATGACATAAGGCCAGGAATCCTGTCTTCCTCATTCCTCGCTGTCTTTATAGGATCTTCAGGCTCAAAGCAGCTACTGAATAAATATTTACAGATGAATAAATGATTGAAATCCAAATCACTCATGACCCTGTGTCAGGGACCCACAATGTCTGTCTTCTTTGTTATGCTAAGAATATGTGTCAGCCTCATACCTAGAGGTCTGCCTGCTTGTTTTGAAGGCATCACCCCTCTCAAGACTTTATACCTATATTATATGTTCAGTGCTTTTGCAAAGCTAGGCCTATCTAGCGACTTTATGCTTTGTGTGCCCTTTGACATCCTTCTTGAAGATCTGCAGTTGAGTGTGAGGAGCACACAACTCATTCTCTCTTCCAGGACTGCTTGTCCACCACTTTCCAGAGAGCATCTCTCCCTGACAAAACCATCCCTTCTGATGCTTTCTGTAGACACACACTTCCAGCCACAGGCGGATTGGACTTCACTGTCCCTGGGTCCATCAGTGCCTTGTGACTGGGAAAAGAAAAGCTTTCTAGTCTCAGTTCCTGGTGTAAATCTCTTTAGAAATCCTGTAATTAGATGCTCTGGTACTTTAGCATAGAGTTCAGTTATAGAGCTTTTGTTTCTATTTCAGGAAAGCTCGGTAAGGTGAAAACAATAAGCAGAATTTGGAAGAAATTACAAACAAACAAAACCCCAAGGCCAAAGAAATAGTTTCTTAAGGTCCTGATTAACATTCTTAGCTGTTGTAACAAAACAAAGCAAACAGCAGGAAAAAGAAGGTGTTCCTTTATGTCCTAAGGCTGTGTCCGGGTTGCCCCCATACAAGCTACCTGCATTTCCATTGCTTACAGAAGTATGAAAACTGTAAATAATGTTGCTTTCCACCACCCCGCCAAGACCCCAGAGAAAGGCCATAATGAATATTTATTGAATGACACCTTTGGGAAAATAGAACCCTGAATTGGAAAATATGAAAAGTGAGTCAGAAGATTGTTCAGTAATGTCTAGAGAGGAGCCGGTTAATATCCATTCCAAATTACACTAAGCAGTCATGGAAAGCCTGTGTCCATTCTGTAGGAACAAATGAAATTTCTTTAATAATTTACAAATCTATAATCTATTAAAGAATCATATTGTTTAGAGATATATAAAATCAAAGTATATAATCAATCTTGAGCTTTTGGGCCTGTACAATGGTGTTTTTTTCAATAAGACTTCTTACTATTGCAAAGAGTTTAGAGCTTCTTGTAGGGCAGGCATGCATGTGCTATTGGCGCTTTCCTTGAGGTGGGTAACAGTGAGTATTTACTGTTGGTTTGAAGGAACATGAGTAGAGGAATGTTCTGTACTGGCCTTTCATTGGTATTTTAATAAATAAAGCTTGCCTAAGGGTCAGACAAGTTAAACAACCACACAGGCCAGCCTTACAGACCAGGCAGCAACGACACACACGTTTAATCCCCGTAGCCACACTAGCTTGCCATAAAAACCAGGGGGTAGCGGTGCCCGCCCTTAAGCCCAGAACTAGAGAGGAACCTAAGATGGGAGGAGACAGCTCTCGCTGTCAGTCGCATTCTAAAGTTTTCTGGAGGCAGGATCACCATTTTCAGACTAAGGTCGAGGGAAGAGCCAGTGGCTGGATGCTTTGCTTTTCTGGTCTTCGGGTTGAACCCCAACATCTGTCTCTGATTTTCTATCAGTCATACTTCAATGTTCAGTCACTGTCCACCATTCCTGGGGATTAATATTGGATGTGAATCTTCCCCCATCACCAAGCCTTGCCACCCATACCCTGGTGGTAATCAGGAACCCACTTATTGAGGCTTCCTATGTTCTTGGTATTATGTGAATCATGTTGTAGCCTTTAATTTCTCCAGAGATCTTGCAGTGGATTTTAAATCTGAATAAAATCGATGATGGTTGAGCTATGATTTTAATTCTGAACAAAATTGATGATGGTTGTGTTATAAGTATTCCTCCCATGCTCTTCACTACTCACAGTAATTTTTATAAAATTAATTTTTCAGGATAGAAATAACCCTGCCCTCTCCAGTCACATTGCTGTTTCTCCACAGTTCCACACAGGGAACCAGGACTGCTGTGTAAATGGAATTTCTACTTTTTAATATCTCATAGGACCTCTCCTTTTAGATCTAGAAAAGTTTGAACTCTTTAAAATTAACTCGACAGATGTATGCTTCAAGCGCTGCCTCTTCGCCTTCTTTCAGTCCAGATGGGCCTCCTCCCGGGCCTCCTCCCAGGCCTCCTCCTGGGCCTCCTCCCGGGCGCACTCCCGGGCCTCCTCCCGGGCCTCCTCCCGGACCTCCTCCCAGGCCTCCTCCCAGGCACGTTGGCTCAGCCTAGCCCTGGTACGGTAAGTGCAATAGCATGATGTATGAGATGTGTGAGTCATAAAAATTAGTCCTTTCCCCAGATGACTTGATTCAACCCCATCACTAAACACTAACAAAAGCATTTTAAAGCCACCTAGTGGATCCTTTTCAGGGTGCATTATGGCCTTTGGTTCGTTCACAAACAGCCAATTTAATACAGACATGAATCTTCTTGGAATAGTATTGAAATCTCTGATGTCAGCCGATGAAAACATGAGGTCCTAGTGAGCTGTGGTGATGGAATCACTTAGCAACCGCTTCGACAGAAGGTCAGATGTACCAGAGACAAACTATGAACACATATGTTGGGAGTTACTAATGACAGTGAGGAAAGAGCTCACATTGCTTATGCTTGGACAGACCCCATACCCAACACCTGTCACAGCCACGCAAGGAAATACAATTGTGATCCCCATTCTACAGATTAGGAAACCGAGGCCAAAACCATTGGTAAGACTTAGGAAACCAGAAGCATCAAAGATACATTTTGAGCCAAGTGGACAGACTTTTAGCATTTTTCTGTCTGCTATTTCATGTTCCGTCAGGGATGAGAACTGTAGCACTCGCCAGCTGACCACACAGACATGCAGAGGCCCAGAATTTAACAGGAAGTTGTTTTCACCTTAGCAACTTTGTCCCCAACCATCTTCTCTTCCAGAGACACTTTCTGGTCCTACCTGAGCTATGTCCACAGTCACCCTCCAAGGCGTGACTTGTGAAACCTTCTGTCATATCGGCCATTTTTTTTCCCCAGCCAAATGACGTTCCTGGGATGGATAATGTGTGAGCCACTGTGTGTGCTTGGGAAAGAGGCATCAAGTAGGAAACCTGAGATGGAAGTGAGAATGCCCATACCCAGATCTACCAGGGACTGGCAGAGACAAAAACATGTCTGCATTCCCCTGATCATGACTGAATACTTCTAGGTTCTGCATTAGTGATGGCCAGGTGGTGATTACACTATTACCTGTGTTGCAAGTCAATAGGGTTGGATGTGCAATAAGATGAACGGTCATGCATTATTTACTAGCACTGTCGATAGTGCAAGGTTCTTCCTAGTTTCCAGCCCAGTTCCAACACAACACATAAAAAATCATATTGCCAAGATAACCCCTCCACCCCACCTATTCTGGTGTGGGAGAAGAGCAGCCATCTGGAAGTCTTTAGATAACAGATAAGTCTCCACCTTTGGCTCGTCTTGGTGGGCTTGTGAAATATTTATTACATTTCTTTTCAGAGACTTAAAAGTATCTTTCTCCTGCAGAGAGTATTGTTCTGTGACCCAGAGCAGACCCTGCCCCTGCCTCCTTCAGCTCTACCTCCACCTCCTGCCCCTTGCCTGACCCCCGTCTTTCAACGCTGCCTTCAGGTTAACTTCCGACAAATTCCCGTTGCCTTTCATTTACACTGTTACACTCCGTATGGCTCTTCCGTCTTTGATGTGGTCCGGGACGTAGTACAAATCACAGAATACAAGCGCCGAGATGTAATAACTCACCAAAGAATATGGGCAGTACTGTACCCAAGGCAGAGCTCAGCACAAATTTAAAGGAAAAGAAGGTTGTGTAGATACACAGAAACTGCCATCTGCATAACACTATCTTAGTCACCTCTGCTTACCTGCTCACCAGGGTGGGGCGTGGGGGTGGGGCGGCAGATGTTAGGGCTTGCAGCCTACAGA
>LOEQ01002202.1:46139-58024 GCA_001685075.1 Bramus lutescens | reverse complement strand
TGTGGGAGGTCCTTCTGTCTATGTGTTGCTTTCATTGGTTAATGAATAAATAAACTGCCTTGGCCTGTTGATAGGGCAGAATTTAGGTAGGTGGGACAACATGGACTGAATACTGGGAGAAGGAAGGCTGAGAGAGAAATGCCCTGAAGCCACCGCCAAAGATAGACGTGCTGAAACTTTGCTGGTAGGCCATGACCTCGTGGTGATACACAGATTAATGGAGATGGGTTAAATTAATATGTAAGAGTTAGCCAATAAAAAGTTAGAGCTAATGGGCCTAGCAGTGTTCTGATTAATATAGTTTCTGTGTGATTATTTTGGGTCTAAGCTAGCTGGCTGACCAGGACAAAAAAAGTGGCTCCTCCTCCAACATGCATTTTGTTCTCATTTATGAGATTGTCTCTGTCTTTCTCATTGTACTGTATCCTAATTTCTAACCACTAGGAAACAAATTATAGTCAATTTGATGACCCTTCCCCCACATTCTCCCTAGTCAAGCCCAGTGCTGATCAGTTGATCAGGTGCCTCCTGTCTCTTCCCTCTCTCTCTCTTCATACATGAAAACCATATTTTCTGTTCATGCCACGGTGGCAAACTAGTAATACCGGGACTCTCTGACTTTATTCATTAATCTGATACATTAGATAAATACAGATGTATTTTTACATAGCTGCAGTAGGCGATTCTGGACAACTTAAAAGGACACTTGAGGAGTGACTTTCAAATAATGTCTTAGATTGTCTTATGTTTTAATAATTGCAGACAAGAAACTGACAAGATGCTAAAAGCTAGCATCGTGAGCTCTTCATCTCCCTTGTTGCCCTCCATCAGTGGTTCTTAACCTTCCTAATGTTGTACCCCTTTAATACAGTTCCTCAGGTTATGGTCATCCCAACCATAAAATTATTTCCTTGCTGCTTCATAATTGTAATTTTGCTACTGTTATGAATCACAATGTAAATCTAATATGAGACCCTGGAAGGGCTCACAACCCACAGGTTGAGAACCACTACCTATGCTGGCTAGTTTTATGTGAACCTGACACAAACTATAGCAATTTTCCTATTTAACTAATGTAGGAGTGGCCAACCTGTTGCGGGTGCTGTTATCCTAGGGCCTATGGGCCTGGATATGTAAGAACAAGATGTGTAGACTAGCCAGAAACAGCACTCCATGATGTCTGCTTCAGTTCCTGTTTCCAGGTTCCTGTCCTGACTTCCTTCCATGATAGATTATGGCCTGAAACTATTAGCTGAAATAAACCCTTTCCTGGAGAAGTTTCTTTTGGTCACAGCAATTGAAATCCTGACTAAGACTACCTCGATAACATTGCTTCATTTTTCTTCACTAGTTTTTAATGAGTAGTTTCACTATGACTGGAACATTGGATTCTCAGACAGTTGTGAGCTGCCATGTGGGTGCTGGGAACTGAACCCAGGTCCTCTGGAAGAGCAGTCAGTGCTCTTAACCGCTGAGCCATTTCTCCAGCCGCAGCTTAGCCAACTTTTAAATAATAAATTTAAAATAAAGGAATAAATTTGGAGTCCCTAACGCTTCCTGACCTGTGACTAAATCGCAAGGCTTCAGCAATAAAGCCAATATTGTATTAAAAAAGAGAATTGATTAGTAAGACCACAATTGAACAACTGGTGATCAATACTGCACAAGGGAAGTTTAGTAAAAAATAAAAGATAATGCTTTCAACAATTTCTGCTGGGAACACTAACTCCATGTGTTAAAACAGTAATGAACTTCAATTTCCTTGCCCAGAATGTAAGAATAAACTCAAGTGAACCACATAGTTCAAGGTAACTCTTAAAATCTTCTAGAAGTCATAAGATAAAGTTTTAATGACCTTATATTAAACAGAATCTTCATCTATAACCCAAGCAGGTACCATTTTTGGTGATGAAAACCTACCTTCACATTATTTTTGTTTTATTATTGTTGGTATCTTTATATTTTAATTAAAAATTATAACATACATTTCAATTCAATTTCCTATCTACTTCCCTTTCCACACTTCTGATTATAAGTTTTTTTAATTAAATATATTTATATTTAATTTATATGTTTATTGACAATTTCATGTAGGCATACAGCTGTGGTAGTTCAAATAAGGATAACCTCACAGACTCATGTGCCTGAATGCTTGGCCTATAGAAAGTAGTACTCTTAGGAGGAGTAGCCTTGTTGGAGTTGATGTGGCCTGTTGGAGGAAGTGTTTCACTGTGGAGGCTGACTTTGAGGTCTCTCATATGCTCAGTCACACCCAGTGAGACAGTTCACTTTCTGTTGCTTGCTGGTCAAGATGTAGAAATCTCAGCTCCTTCTCCAGCACCATATCTGTCTGCATGCCACCTTCTATCCTCTGAACTGTAAGCTAGCCCCAATTAAATGTTTTCCTTTATAAGAGTTGCTGTGGTCACAGTGTCTCTTCAGAGCAATGGACAGTCCAAGCTGGGCGGTGGTGGTGCACACCTTTAATCCCAGCACTTGGGAGGCAGAGGCAGGTGTATCTCTGTGAGTTTGAGNGAAGAAGAAGAAGAAGAAGAAGAAGAAGAAGAAGAAGAAGAAGAAGAAGAAGAAGAAAGTTTAACTAAGGAAGCTGGTAAAAGAGACTGGAGTATTTCTGTGATAGATCTGATCTTTTTTTGTTTGGAGGAGTTTGAAGTTTTTAAGTTTGAGCTAGGAAAGCAGTGGAATGCTTTAAACACTGCTTAATAGGACATACAAGTAGGAGCATGGAAAACCACGATGCTGAGGGTGATTTGAACTGTGAGGGCCCAACCCAAGAGATTTCAGGGGAGAATTGCTAGTATGGTGTCTAGAGATTGTTCTTGTTATATTTTGATGAAGAATGTGGCTGCTTTTATCCTTAGTCCAAAAAGTCTGACTGAGGCTAAAGTGAAGAGTTTTAGATTAATTCTAGTTACAAAGGAAATCTCAAAACAGCCTAGTATAGACCCTGTTGTGTGGTTTTTAGTGTTAACTCTAATGAAGATTAATAATGAAAATCAGCAAGCTGAGAAAGGAAAATACAAAATGTACAATTTGAGGAGAATGTGAGCACCAGAAAGTGGAATGGAACTGAGTCCTATGTTTAAGGAGATAAACAAATTAAGAAATGCGGTAAAGGGAGTGGTGACCTTAGGGAAAGATCCCACCCAGCTAAGTTTCCAACTTGCGAAAGGGAATTAAAGAAAAGCTTAGAACTGGGTATGGTGGTGCCTGCCTTTAATCAGAACACTCAAAGGCAGAGGTTTGTGGATCTCTGTGTTTGAGTATAACCTGGTGTACACATCAAGATTCAAGACAGTCAAGCTTAGGCAGTGAAGGAAATCACCAAAACCAGAAAGCTGGTGAAGTCGTAACTGAGCAAATGAACCATGTTCCAACCCCAGTACGCAGCAGAACTTGACAGTTTCAGATAAATGGTTCTGGATTTAAAGCCAGGGATAGAACTGAAAGGGGTTAGCAATCAAACCTCACAGACATGCTCACAGACCAGCATAATAAAGACAGTCATTCAGTTGAGACTCTTTTATTGTGTCTCTCACGTTATTCTAAACTATATCAAGTTGAAAGTTCATGGTAACTTGGAATATACACATGCTGAAAGAAAAATTCGGATTATCTGGGAAATGAAGAACATTAGTAGGAATGGAGGGGATTAACAGCTGAGAGTAGAAAATGGAAGCAGTAACACCACATGATAAATTTGGAGGGAAATATTTTTTTGAAACTCATCACCTTGTTCAATGAATAGATACAAATAGAATAGGTAATAATTTTATAATTTAAACATTTACATTTTATTGTATGCCAGCCTAAATAAAAAAATGTTTAAAACATGAAAGAAGAAACAAATATGTGACCAAAGTTTTATTATGGACAGTTTCACAGTTGGGAGAACAGGAAGCTACATCAAATACAAGACAAATACAATTGTATCCTTTACTAAAGATTTGGGAGGTAGAAGTGAGAAAGTGTGTTTAAAACATTTATTGACACTGAGTAGCTAGGACTTGGAATTTTTTTTAGAGGGATGATGCTATGAAAAGATAATAAAGAATGATTCCATATTTATACTTTGGCTTACTAATGGGTTACAACCACACTAAGGGGTGGAGTTGACTCCTCAGCAGAACACCAACATCAGTTTTCCTTTCAATATATTTATCTGAAGTTGAAACAGATGAAATGCACATATGAGGTGGTGTAATGGACCTGGAATTCAAAAGGTGAAACAGAACTTCAAATTCTCAGCAAACAAATGATGACTGACATAGATATTAAAAGCTGAGATCACCAAAAATGTTAAACTAAGATCTAAAAGCTAAGACCTATACTCCAAGAAAGGGGCAAGAATCATTGCAACATATGTAGAAATTTATTATGTAAGTCCAACTCCCCCAAAAAATCTTTTTGAGAATTGTGATCCATTATAATTAAAGAATCCCCATTGTCCAAAACATCAGCGCCAACAAGAGCTCAGGTGAGATGACCGCCATTTTGCCCTGGCCTGCCATTGGGACAATTCCATGATGGACCCTCAGGTATGCTGACCACTCAGCCAGCACCATCTTATCTGCATGTAAGGGGCTCTGCAGCGAAGGGATCTCTAGATGTGACACTAATTACGGTAGCTACACCCACATTGTTAGGGAGAAATTGGCAGAATTCCACATGACATCTTGGGGGGGCTTCAAATCTAAAACAAAAATACATTTCCAGTCATGTCACTGTTAATTTTAAGCCTGTCCACACCTGGCATAATATTTTAGTTTTACATTTAAGAAACACATTTGGAGTTATTAACAGTTTTAACATGCTTCGACATAATGACTTGAGTTGGTTGTTCATGTTTCTTGAAATGGAGGGGGAAAGCAAATCAGGTGACATTCATACTAAAGTACTGCTATGTTGTGTAAGAGATATTTTCATGGGTCATTTTGTTAATATTGAGCAGGCAAGCTTCAACTACAGTTAAATTAAAGCTAAATATGAAATCATAAAAACAGCAAATAAATTATTAATGATCCATTATGTGTTGACTACCAAAACATACCCCCATTACATCTCATATATTTTACCACTTGGAGGTTCCTAATCAGATTCCATTAACTCATATTTCAGACATCTCTAACAAGCTTGCTAACTGCTATATTTCCCAAGAGCAAATGAAAAGTAACAAGTTTGATGCAGCCAGGATCTCACTTTGAGACAAGCACATTAATGCAGCAGACTGTGGTGGCAGCTGAAGAGGAGAAAGGCTTCAAACGGCAGAAAATCAAACTCGATACAGAGACGAATCATTGGCCATTTAGTATAGAATAACTAATTTGCTGCATTTCATTAGTTTTTGATGAATAACAACCACAAAAGTTACAAAAAGGTAGGCTACTATACTATGCAAACATTATTTTAATAATATTTCAATAAAGGTAAAATTGCTTAGTAGATTCAGAGAAGGCTGTTTCCACTCTAAATTTTGCTTCTGTGAGGTCATTCTTAGTAATGATGCTGTCTTCTGACATAAAACATCATTCATCAGAAATAAGGAATATATTTAAAAATCATTCATTATTTCAAATATGTAGTACTTATTAAATAGCCTCCAGTTTGTTTATTTGTGTTATTTATTTAAGCCTACTTAATTTCTACCTAATTTCACAATCATTTGTACAGAACTGTATTGGTCTCTATTAGCTACATAAATACATATGAATCCATCTCTATTTCACAAATTCTCTTCCAAAACAGCAATATCTAAAATATAAAATATGGACAAAGGAAAGTAATCTACAACACATGCACAGCCACTGCTTTTATTGACAATAACTAATTGTGAAAGAATTTACATTTGGATAATATTGTAAAAATGTGTATTCATATGATTTGCTCTCAAAAGCTAAAATTAACTGAGGAAAAGTTAGTTCAGATGAATATATGAAGAAAAATATAAATGACTGAATATTACTACAGAATTATAAAAAACTGAATATTACTAGATGATTATTGTTTCCTCATGACTGTTTGAAACAGGCAGGATGAAGTCGGAACTGTAATGGTCATCATACAGCATAGTAATCTGAGGAAGGCTAAGTTTTCATGTCTGCTAGGAAAATAATTGAACTAAAAACCACACCTTTCTGTAATACACTTTCCAGTCCTATTACTTCCCTAAAGAATGTGGTTTAAATCAAGGGATTAATAATCCTAAATCTTGACTTTTAAAAACAATTCCTACTTATTTTGTTACCAAAAGAGTACTTAAGTGAGATTTAATTTTACCTCTTTTTAAAAATATGTATGTGTTTATGTATTATGTGTGTGCACAAATGCACACTCACACACACACACACATACAGTATATGCCACTTGTGTGTGAGTGCTGGTGGGGGCATTTCCACTATACCCTCATCAGAACGGCCTAAATCGCAAATACGGGCCGCATCACACATGGCTGGGCACGGGAAACACCGACTACTGGTGGGGATTTAAAACGCCACAGCTGCCTTGGAAGACAGTTGTGACTTCCTTAAAACACCAGCCTCGTATCCAGTGGTCATTCCCCTGGCTATTTAACCAGGTGAATTGAGACTTGGTGTCACCCAAGAACCTTCACGTGGATGTTTCTGGCAGACTTATGACAACCCCTGGATACAACAAAAACACCCATAAGTAGGTGAATGGATAATTCAGGTAAGATACGTTGTTCTTTTGACTTTTGGGGGGCCCTTCACCCAGCTCCCAAATAAATCACACACGGAGGTTTATTCTTAGTTAGGAATGTCCAGCCTTGGGTTAGCTTCGTTCTTGCCAGTTTTTCTTATATTATCATGACTGTCTTTTGCCTTTGGGCTTTTTCATTTTCTTATTTCTGTATATCTTACTTTCACTTTTACTCTGTGGCCAGCTGGTTGACTGGGTGGCTGGGTTGCTGGGTGGCTGGGTGGCTGGCCCCTGATGTCCTCATCCCCTTGTTCTCCTATCGCTCCTTTCTTCCTTGTTTCTCCTTCTGTTTATGCTCTTTCTGTCAGCCACACCTATCCTTGTTCCTGCCTTGCTATTGGCCATTCAACTCATTATTAGGACCATCAGGTGTTTCAGACAGGCAGAGAATCACAGCTTCACAGAGTTAAACGAACCATAAACAAAAGCCACACACCTTAAAATAATATGCCCCAGCAAAGATATATCCACTCTGTGGTAGATGGCTGTGTGTAAAATAAATTGTCAAGCCATGGAGCAACATGGAGTCTGAAATGCATATTATTAAGAAAAAGAAGTCAATCTGGAAAGCACACATTTTGTGTAATTTCAAGTATATAACACTTTGGAAAAGGAAAAGCTATGGAGACAGGAAAGGTGAGTGCTTCCTAGGCGGGCAGAGAGTAATGGACAGTTCAAGCACAAATGCTTTCTAGGCAGTAAGACTAAATGATTGACACCCTCATCAGAACGGCCTAAACTGCAAACATGGGCAGCATCATACACGGCTGGGCATGGGGAACACCAACTCCAGTGTCATGATGCTTTGTTCCAAATCCAGAAACTGTTAACTGCCAAGAACTAACCCTACTGTAAACGATGAACTTTCATTTCTTAGTAACACAAGCTGATTGACAGCCACAAATGTGCCCTTACTGCACAGCCGGCTGCTAGCAGGGTCGACTGTGTCCGTGATGGAATAGAGTTGTAGAGACCTGTTGTACTTTCCATTCGATTTTTGTGTGAACCTGAAATGGTCCTACAAAACAAAAACTTTGAAGAAACTTTATTGTGCAGAAAGGTAGTCAAATGACGACACGCTAAGATCTTAAATGTTATGAAGGAGCCGCTTCTACAAGGAGTAGACCATAGAAACACAGAGAGAGGGAGATGAGAGCATCCTCGGCAGAGGGGGTGCTAGGATGTGGAGCGGGCAGATCTCTGCTTCCCTCCAAACTCTCCAGATGGGAAAGAATTCTAAGTTTGTCTAGAAAATGGGGAGGGGAAAATTGTCAAAGTGCTCTTAAAAAGAGAAGCGTTTCTATTTAAAATGAAGTAGCTAAGAAGCCAGTGACATCAAAGGGAGTTAAGAGAAAGAACAATGCGGTCAGGAGGGAGTCCCCAGGACACAGAGCGGCTGAGTGCTAACCAAGTTTATCCTCAAACTGTAGCGCTCTAGGAGTTCTCTCCAGACAACAGTACCAGGGACTTCGTGGAAGGGAAATAGTACCTGGGTATGAATGAATCTAGAACATTTTACTGACTCTAGAAATCCAGATCACAATCAGTGTTCTGTGTCCAGAGGGTTTTTACATGCTGCAATTGAATTCCACCACACAGCCATGATAGTCCTAACCAATATACTGAGTTTGAGGAGAAGCTAAAATGGTGTTTTAAAATATCTTATTAGTGCATAACTACTTGCATTAATAAATTGGTATATTGAAGCATTTGTGGGATTTTTGTCAATTTAGTGATTACTTAAACTATTAAGCTGTAATTATAAATCATAGAAATATACACATTTTAGAAGTAAAAAGGAAAAGGAAAAAGTAAAGGAAAAAGTTTAAAAAGGGCGACAAGCCAAACATGGTAGTGATGCTATAGTGATATATTATTAATAAATAAATCTTGCCTGAAAACCAAAAAAAGCAAAGCAGCTAAACCACTAGTGAAGTCTTACCTCTCCCAAGGCTGGGCGACTATAGACTAAGCAGACTAAGCCTCTCTCTCCTCCCATTTTATATTCCCTCTAGTGCTGGGATGGCCTTGAGGTCCACCTGACTCTGTCTCCCAAATCCTGCGATTAAAGGTGTGTGTCACCATTACCTGACCTCTAGTGATTTTAGCTTTGCCTCTGGTCTTCAGGCAAGATTTTTTTTATTAAAATATAAGTGATATACTACTATATGGTGCCTGTAATTCCAGTATTCAAGAAGCTGAAACCAATGTCCTGAGGTTTCAAGACCACAATGGGTCAGATTGTAGGACCCTTTCTCAAAAAATAAACAGACAAATCCAGTGGCATAACAAGACGCCAGAGATCAAGTTAACATAAGAATGTCTATCATGAATATGGGTAATCTTTCCCTCTTTTGATGTCTTCTTCAGCTTCTATCTAAACAGGATGGCTTTATCACAGCCCTACCCTCAAGACTCAAGCATCTAGGCAGAAAGATTCTAAGAACTAGAGGTAGTGGCTGATACCAAGGAAATCGTGCTTTCCAGACACAACAAGGCTGAAGCACTTACGAAGTCACTGAGATGGTGCCAGCATGCTCAAGTTCAAGGTCAACAACCCCCCCCAACCCCCACAGCATGGGGAGGGAAGAAAAGAGATGGGCAGGGCCACAAAGTCCCACTCCTAACCAAGAATTTCTTTGCAACTGATAACAGCTGGGAGAGGGAAAAGCCATTTCTTCAATATCATTGTAACAAAGCCACAATGCCAAAGTGTCACTGGTTATCAACTGCACCCCAGGGCAAGCCTCCTGCTCATGAAACCTTTGACCAACCCCAAGTGCGCTCCATGGGGCATTTATTCCTTTGTTGGTGGTGGTGGTGGTGTTGTTAAACAGGAAAAAAACGTGAAGTTAGATGGATGGAGAGAGGGAATCTGATCAAAATATTGTGTATGAAAAATCTAAAATATTAAACAAATTTTAAAGAATAAATGTCTATTTTGGATTTTTGTATAAGAACAGGAGGTAAACATGAAAATCTCTTCCAAAGCAGCAAAAGGTATTTGGCAATTTACACTATTAAGAAATTAATCCAAACCATTGCCCAAGCAGATACTAAAATCTAAACTGAAAATCAGCACAAATCTCAAAATTTTTTCTGACTTTGGTAATATATATATATATATATATGAACTCAGTGCACATAAAGAACAAAAAGCTTTTAAAATGTACTGCAATAGATGTAATAATCAAGCTGATCAAACCAGTGTTAAAGGAAATATCTTAGAAACAGCAGATACCTAACAGAGAAAAGACAAGATTCCATGATTCTCATAAGAATAAGTGAAAGAAGACAGTGAGCCAACATTTTCAAGTATGAAAAGCAAAGCTTTTCAGTCAAGAATTTTAGATTTTTTGTCTTTTTAACAATGTTACTTCCAACCAGAGTTTCCCTTCCTTCCCCTTCTCCTCCTTATTCCTCACCCCCATCCACTTATCTTGTGTTTTATTGACGGTATTGATAGAATCAATCTTCATCTGGTTTTAAAAGTTATTCAGGGATTAGAATGGTGACTCAGCAGTTAAGAAAGATGCTGCTCTTGCAGAAGCTCTGGGTTTAGTGCCCAGCCCGACATCAGGCAGCTCACAACTGTCTGTGATGATAACTCCAGGGAGCTAATGTCCTCTTCTGGACTCTGTGGGTGGGCACCTGTTCACACACACACACACACACACACACACACACACACCACACACACACTCACACACACACTCACATACCACACACACACTCTCACACACACACGTGACATTTAAAAATTATAAAAATAAATGAAATCCTTTAGACTAGGGAAAATTATGCTGGGTAGGAATATATATTTACTTAAAACACCAAAAATTTCTGAAATAAATAACTGCACAAGTTAAAGAATACACACAGACACACATTTTTATGTGACATAATGATATATTAGCCATCAATGAACCACAAGGATGACAACGGTCCAATCAGATTATAATATAGCCTAGATTTATAAAAAGCTATAGTGGAATATTATTTGTGTTTTAATAAATAAACCTTGCCTGAAGGTCAGTGCAAAGCAGCCACACTAGTCAGCCATACAGGCCAGGCAGAGGTTGCACATACCTTTAATCCCAGCAGCCACACTAGTTAGCCATAGAGGCTGGGCAGTAATGATGCACACTTCTAATCCCAGCACTAGAGAGAAATTTAAGACAGAAGGAGACAGGAACTCACTCTCTTCCAGCCTGAAGATTTCAAAGAGGTAAGAACTCTAGTGGCTTGGCTGCTTTTGCTTTTCTGATCTTCCAGTTGAACTCCAATATTTGTCTCTGGATTTTTATTATTCATGCTACAAAAGCTATCAACAAAACTTTTGCAAATACGTATTATGATCACACAGTGGTAAAATAGTCTAAAAAGTACAATTGCCAGAAAAAAATCCATATTGATTGGTGCTATACATTCAGGAATTATATGTATAAGTAAAATATATACTAGCAAATGAAGTAAATCACATTGTGTGATAGTTACTTTTCTCATTTGCAGGGACCAACTGTTATGGTTTTCATCTCTTTAAGAGACAAGCCACGCCCACTCCTGGTGACCCNCATTTTTAAAATTGGTGCCGTTTTAAAAACAGGTGACTTCAATGGGCGCTTCTGCCCAAAGCTCCCATCCCAGGGTCAGGATCCTGAACCGGGTTCTTTTTCCATTTCCAAATTCAATCCATGAGTCTTTCCCCGTTCTGCTATGGTAGCTTCCCCTTTGCCAGAATCGTGTTTGGACTGACCCCAGGGGTCAGTCTGCCTGTGCGTTAGCACTGCACACTCCCCATACAGTGCATTCAACTGGGGACCCGGGGTCCCCTGGTTTCTTTATCTTTTCTTTTATTTCTTCTCTTTTCTTTTTCTTCTCCCGTCATTGTAACTGCCGCTCAGAGCATCCCATCTATATTGTGAAAGACGTTTCCTTATAGGCCTTGGGTGCCACTGTTTTGTGGGTTTTCACGATTCTGGCTCTGGACAGCAACCGCCCATGGTGGCTCCCCGGCTTTTTTTAAATTCCATCTGGCTTTTCAATTCTAGCCATGGCATGGTGCAGTTTTTTCAGTTCCAGCCTTTTGCCTCCCCCTCTGCGGCTTATGGTGTGGCATGGCGGCTCAGCAACAGGGCAGATCACGC
>LOEQ01002202.1:15795-37966 GCA_001685075.1 Bramus lutescens | reverse complement strand
TCTCTCTCTCTCTCTCTCTCTCTCTCTTTCTCTCTCTCACACACACACACACTTGCACACTTACAATTTATAAAGCTGTAATTTAAAAAATTAATCTGAAACCATATTTTAAGCACTATTGATTCCCTCTATCACCCGCCCAAATGAGTCTCTACCCATCAGCCTAAAGGTCCCCAAGCTCCTTTGGAAGTCATCACTTATTTATGTGGTGAGATTATGCAGTAAGCGTAAGTCAATAGCAAGTGAGCTCAGGAGAATGATCAATATTTGGCTTACTCATCAGAAATCTCAGCTTCTGAAAGATTAAGACCTCTTTCTCTATTTCCTTGGTGAGGGTGAAATTCTGTATCTTTTTGCTTCCAAACTTTTGATCTGTGGAGGCCTCTAACTTTTCCTGAAAGTCCACTCAGATACTAGCTCCCTATGGCATGCTATCCTTTCCAGTATGAATATACCAGTCCTTCCCATCTCTTCGCAACTACTGGCATCTCAGGCTTCAAGTCATCCCCAATCAATCCCAGCATCATTCCAGCATGCTGGTGTGCTCCATACAACTCAATTCTTGCTCCATTGATAGTCCCATTTGAACAGTGGGAAACTAGAAACATCTTTTATCCTGGGTATTATCTTTTCAAAAAATCCTAAGTTAATCATTTGCCTTGTTTGCAGTTTCAGGCAGACACTGAACTTATCATTTTAATGCAGTCAATGTATGGTACTCCGTAAACTTTATTTTATGCAGACCTTGTTCTGCTCTATCACTAACAGCCTTCATTCATGCTGTGCTGCTCACCTTATACATACCTATCTAACTGTTCCTTCCATTCATAGATGTTTGAAGCTTAACGTGTCCTAAACTGAAACCTCATCACTGGTTCCCCAGCCTGACCTAAGCACACTCTTCAGCAGTTCCCCAGTTTCTGTTCATGACTCCTTCCAGTTCTCACACAAACATCCTTGGGGTTATTCTTACATGCTTTCTTCTCCCCCCTTGCAAACTCTTCAGCTGTCTAGCCAAGCCTTCCCTCAGAGCACACCAAGAAGTTCGGTGAGCACACCTCCTGCCTTTCTCCAGCACGGCTCCAGTTCACACCAGCCCCCTTTCTTACCTGGCTCCCTTCAATAGCATCTAACTGTCTCCGTGCTTGCCAACACAGCAGCCCAGAGAATTCTGTTCAGACATAAACAGCTCAAGGGCCTCTTGCAGTAACCTTGGAAACCTCCGTGACTTTTGAAAGAAAGGCCATTCTTCATAATGGTACCAAACTCTACACGCTCTGACTCCTCCCTTCTCTGTCCCAGACATGCTGGTCTCTTGAGCTCTTGAGTACAGCAGGCATATTTCAGGCTCATTGCTCTGAGATTTTCTTTCTGCACTTACCCATGTGAGAGGCCTCCTTATGGCCTTCAACATACCTTGATAAAAAAGAAGAAAAACCAATGGTAGGTTATTACTGAATACTATTTCAATAATCAGGTAAATATCAGCTG
The DNA here is from genome assembly GCA_001685075.1 of Bramus lutescens. Classification (NCBI taxonomy): domain Eukaryota; kingdom Metazoa; phylum Chordata; class Mammalia; order Rodentia; family Cricetidae; genus Bramus; species Bramus lutescens. The sequence continues at coordinate 36,475 of LOEQ01002202.1, read as the reverse complement.
TTTCCCTTCAAATTACCAATTAAAAATTTTTCAGCATTCCATGGGGCTGGAGCAATGGATCTGTAATTAAGAGAACTAACTGCTCTTCTGGAGGTCCCAGGTTCAATTCCCAGCACCCTTACAGAGGCTCACAATCATCTGTGGCCACAGAGCCAGGGATCCCAACCCCTTCTTTTCACCTCCAAAGGCACTACATGCACACATGCTACACAGAAGAAAATCGTGCAAGCAAAATTAATAAAATTAAGGTTTTTTTTATTTGCAGTCAAATGGATGAAACTAGAAAAAGTCATCCTGAATGAGGTAATCCAGACCCAGAAAGACAAGCACAGTATGTACTCTCTCATAAGTGGATATTAGATGTAAAGCAAAGAATAACCAGGCTGCAATCTATAGCACCAGACCAGCTAGGTAACATGGAGAAAACTGAGAGAAACACGCATGGATCACCCTAGAAAGGGGAAACTAGATATGATCTCCTATGCAAACTGAGAGAGGCGGAGAGAAGGGACAAATTGGGGGATGAGAATATGAGGGAATGGCATGCTCGACGTTGAGGAAAGACATAGAGGGAAAGCAATAGAAAAGACATCCTGATAGAGGGGGCCATTATGGGGTCAGGGAGAAACCTGGAACTAGGGAAATTCCCAGGAACCCACAAGGCTGACCCCAGCTAAGACTCCTAGCAGTAGTGATGGAGAGGGTACCTGAACTGGCCTCCTCCTGTAATCAGATTAGTAACTACCTAATTTGTCATCACAGAACCTTTATCCAGTAACTGATGGAAGCAGATGCAGAAATCCACAGCCAAGCGCTGGGCTGAGCTTCTGGAGTCCAGTCAAACAGAGGAAGGAGGGATTATAGGAGCAAGGTGTGTGTGTGTGTGGGGGGTCAAGATCATGATGAGGAAACACACAGAGACACCTGCCCTTAGCTAGTGGGAGCTCACGAACTCTGGACTGACAGCTGGGAAGTCTGAAAGGGACCAAACTAGGCCCTCTGAATGTGGGTGACAGTTGTGTGGCTTGGTCTGTCTGTGGGACCCTGGCAGTAGGACAAGGTGCATGAGTTGGCTTTTTGGAGCCTATGTCCTATAGTGGGATACCTTGCTTAGTCCTGATGCAGGGCGGGAGAGACTCCATATGCCAGGCTTAGTTAAGTCCCCATGGGGAGGCCTTACCTTCTCTGAGGAGTGAATGGGAGGAGGTGAGGGAGAAGGAGGAAGGGAGGGAAAGGGAACTATGGTTGGTATGCAAAATGACTAAAAAAATTTAGCATAAAAAAGACAAACACAAAAAAGAAAAACGATTTAGCATTTCAGGATAAGAAAGATATTATTTTTACAAGTTGAATGAAACAGACCAGAAACACACTTAATGTCTCTTTTGTAATGGCATGGAAATTCATTTGTTTGTCTTGGCTTTTCTAAATGTTCTTCGGTGATGGATCATCCCCAGATCATCTTGTCAAATGCCCTCCCTACACACCCAGAATCTCACCCTTATAGCCGTGGCTGCTCAGAGGGTCAGCTGCAGCCTGTCTGCACCCTGGCCTCTCCTCAGAGACCACGCCTCCTCCACGCTTATGCTGTTGAAGTTCTGGCTGTGTCCCAGATCAGCTGCTACCTCTTCCTTGATCTCCCCTCCGATTTCTTCTGCACAAAGTTACCTCTAATTTGTAGACCCCAGAATCTTGATTTGAATTGACCACAGTGCTCTGATGTGGGATTGTGTGTGTGTGTGTGTATGTGTGTGCGCCCCGTGCCACCTAACTAAACTTTACGTGCTTCTTAAGATTACAAACCACGTTTTATCATCAGTGTCTCACAGCAAATGAGAATTCCATAAAATGAATGTTAAGTAGTAAATGGAAGTAGAATGAGAAACAATTATGCTAAGACCTGAACTTACATAGCTCCGGTTGACTTCTATTGGTTTTGTTAACCTAACCTATTCAAGTACAGTGCCATTGTTACCTTACATTAGTGATGATGATAGTTTAGTGAAAATTGCCACCAATCATTTCTGGATCATTATCTAGAATGAATTTTTATTTTTAAAAGTACCTGCTCCTTCTGGATGGTGGTGGCGCATGCCTTTAATACCAGCACTCAGGAAGCAGAGGCAAGTGGGTTTCTGTGAGTTCGAGGCCAACCTGAACTACAAGAGCTCATTCTAGGAGAGCTAGGACTATTACACAGAGAAACCATGTCTCAAAAAAAAAAACCCTACTTCTGATTTTTTCTTAACTTTTTATGCTCAGATGTGGTTCCATTATATTAGTGCACAGCACACACAGTGCAGAGCTATTTGTCTTTCTTTGAGGTGTGTTCATATGCACAGATACCCAGTTGTGACCATCGTCTTAACAAAGAAACAGGCATGTAAGTAGGAGTCCCATCATCTCTGAGGCTTGCCAGCCCCAGTGCTTATGCAAGCACTCCATAGCTTCCACGTAAGACTATTGACCGATGAGTACAGTAACTGCTAGAAAGTCCCCAGGCATTGCTAGGCTAGCATACTTTGAAGTATTTCAGCAAGAAGGTATTGATCTCCTTGGGGAAAAGGATTATGTGCAGCAATCTGACATGATTGTCTAATGGTGAAGATCAAAGGGTATTGACTGAAATCTGCAGTTACCATAGCTACTGAGCCCTGAGACTTTACTATCGTTCTCTTACTGCAAGCATGAGATTTACAGTTAATACCTGCCTTTTTGACAAGAGAGGTTAGCTGTTCACTAAATCTGAGAGTTTACTAGAATGATTTCCAGCCCATGTTGTTTTGCCAATTTGAATCTGATTCGGCAAAATTAAAATACGGTGTTCTCTGGGCACACTTCATAACTTTCTCTAACTCTGTCAATCTTTTTAAGATGTGAAAAATATGTTAAGAGCAAGAGGAATCTTAGCAGCTGAGACTATCATACCACAGCTTCCAGTTGACTGCAGCTCTAAAGCCAACATTCAGTGGCAAGCTGACAAGGTAGGACCCAGGCAGCAGTTCATAAATCGTCTCCTACAAAATAGCACGATACGTTTCCCCTGGTGTCACCATGTGGATTGCAGAAGGCAGGTTCCGAATCCCCAAACCTCAATCGCTGAGCATGCCTGGTTATCTAAAGCTCTCTGAAGCCTTTCTTCAAATATGGATTTTAAAACATAATCCCACCTTTGGCCAACTTCCCTGAAATTGATCCTGCCTCTAAATCTCATTGTGGAAGGAGTTCATCGCGCACTGGTTACCCCCTTATCTGNTCATTGCGCACTGGTTACCCCCTTATCTGGCTGGTGTGAGAGAGACTGCGGTCACAGGCAGCAAGTCGTGAGAAGCCAGCATATTACTCATCCATAGGCATCAAGGGACAAAAGTAGCCTAGCAGCCATTGTATGTAGCTGGTCCCCAAGGGTGAGGAACGCTACTAGGGCAGATGGAATCCTGATTATTCATGCTTCACTTGTATCACAACTGTGAGTCCTGGAAAATCAACCCAGCCTGGTTTATGTAGCTTACCAACAATGGAGATTACAATGATAATAACCTAGAAAGGGACAGTAGGGGGACCATGAGGAGCCCTCACCTTCAGGAGTTTTTGCCACACAATGGTTGCTGGTGGAGAGGAAGTCATTTTCTTTAGCAGTGGAGCTGCTGGTAATGATACAGACAAAATCAGAGTCCCCACTTGGGAGTCTTAGTCTCACTGATAAAAGAATTTAAGAATAGACACAAGAAGAAGCTAAAAGACAATCCTATTAGAATTGAGCAGAAAACCTTCCAGGGAAACAGGTTACAAAACCTCATCAGCTGCTCGAAGAAGGCAGATGGAAGAGATAAATAAAAAGACCACGGCATGAAAATTGGCATGGAGGTCAGACACATGGTGGGTAAAAAGCCACATGGTGGGAGGGAGGGGTTTAGTTAAACAATAAGGAAGCATTGGAGGTAAAGTCCCAAAGGTTAGGAAAGCATGCATAGAAAAGAGATAGAAATAAAAGCCCCAATTTTCTGAATTATTCAGAAAATTGTGTGGACTCATGATGTTATATGGCTGTGGCCAGTATGGTACTTCACTGGGTGCCAGAGGTTCTGGGGGAGGAAGGAGCAATCTCTTTAGCATAGTGTAAGGTGAACCCACTTTCCCAGGAGAGGGGCCTACCCAGGACAGAGTCCATTCTCCTGACCTTTTTCTCCTGGCTTTTTCTACTGTCTCTTAAGTTTCCCATGCTTCAGTACGTTCATGTCAGTAGCCCTAATAAAACTCATTGAGAAAAAAAGAGAGAGAGAACAGAAAAGAAAAGAAAAGAAAAGAAAAGAAAAGAAAAGAAAAGAAAAGAAAAGAAAAAAGACACGAATGTAAAATGGAACTTGTTGGGGGAAAGGAGGGAATCAATTGAAGTGGGAGAGGAGATGAGAAAGAATAATGGGGTGAAAATGTGTAAAGCACATTTTACACATGTATCAACTTTTTGAAAAATAAGAAAGGAAGGTAAATAAAAGAAAGCAAAAATAAAAAATAGATAAAAAAGAAAGTAAAAGGTAAATAAATCTTTCAAGAAAATATTGCTTGCCAGGCGGGAGAAGAATAAAAGCCTGGTGGTTGCAGGCAGTTTGTCCCTAACTTAAACCCTACAGGGACAAGAAGGTGGTCCAGCCTGCACCTCCTTGTTTTAAATACTGCAATCCCAGCACAGTGTATGGGCATCCTTGAGATCTACAGGCGACAGTGGGGAGCCCCGGGTTCGAGCAAAGCTGCCTGGAGAACTAGTCTGCAGTCATTATCTCTACTGTTTTATTCGTTCACCAAAGTCCTGAATAGTCATTTGCCCGTGGGCTGCTGCCGCCAATGAGATTTTTTTTTAACTCAATCAGCAATCAACTGGAGGAGAAATAGAAAGGAAGCTAGCTGATGTCTGGTTACCTTATTCAAGTCGAAAGGGTGTCGTATGAGTAACTGGACTCTTCCTGCCGTTATGTGCCTTAATGGTCATGAATTTGTCTTCCTGGAGCCTGGCGGGGGGGAATTCCCCCAAACTGGTCCTATGCATCATTCTAGAAATAAAAGGCTATGTTCTATTAGGAGCAGCCTGTGTTACCAAACGAGGCCCAATTTTCCCACAGTACAGTGCACAGGCTCTGAAATACTCAATGTTGGAACAGAGAAAAAAATAGACATGAAGTGACTAAATATTTGGAGATGGAAGGGCATGACTCAAATGTGCCTCCTCAAGATAAGGGCTAGGAGGTTAGAGATCAACGAAACAGGTCCATGACCCAGGAAAAGCTGACTGAATGTAAGCACTGATGCAGTGAAGTAGTACAGGTCCAGAAAAGGGCAACTTAGTATCATTGGTGAGTAGCATTTTGGTCATCTGGTGTTAAAGGTCACCCTTGTAAAACATATGCCTAATCTCTAAACCCAGTCATTTCAATTGCTTCTGTCTCCAAGTACCCAAGAAACAACTTATACAACCTTTACCACCCACACTTCAGAAGTCTTATCTAGAGGAAAATGAATATGGATCATAGCCTGGCATTAGGGTATACATTTCCAATCCCAGCATTCATGAGGCTGAGGCAGGAGGACTGGGGATTTCAGTTCTATGTGATCTATAAAGCAAATCCCCCCTTTTTTATAAATAAATGTTAATGGGGCCTAACATTTTAATGTTTAGTTAAGTGACTTCTGGAATCACTGATGGGAGCAAATGACCAGAGCCATGAAAACATAAAGTCACTCTCATTTCTTCCTAAGTTTCTCCTGGACCTGGATGGGGGTTTTAAAGTGGCTCTCTGCCTCCAGTCCACCTGCATAGGGACTATTGGAAAGACTGCTAACTTTTTGTTTCTTCTGCTATACAGCAGAATATGCTAATAGTGTTTCTGTAGAAATTTTAAAATAGCACTTGCTCAGCTGAGCACTTACCACAAGTGTTCAATGAAGAGAGACTACCTGATGTGGGATTCCCCTCTGTATGTCATGAGTATGTTTTATTGCCATTGGTTAATAAAGAAGCTACGTTCAGCCAATGGCCTAACAGAATATAGCCAGGCTGGAGAAGATATAGAGAGAGAGTAAGCAGAGTCAGGGAATAGCCATGGATCTGCCGCAGGAGACAGATGCCAGAGACAGACACCAGACAGAACCTTACCAGTAGGCCAAAACCATATGGCAATACACAGGTTAGAGAAATGGGTTGATTTAAGATATAAGAGCTAGCTAGCAATACGTTTAAGCTATTGGCCAAACAATATTGTAATTAATATAGTTTCTGAGCGATTATTTTGGTCTGGGCAGCTGGGAATGAATGAGCAGCCTCCACCTATAGAACGGTGCCCAAACATTTGGGGCTGATGGTCCAGATGCTTTTGTGCCCACCTGGGGTCAGGAAGAAAGTAGCTGAGACCATGCCCACGGTTCAGCATTCCCCACCTAGACAGGCAACGGGATTGGGTCTGCTAGGCATACACAGGCAGAAGAGCATGGCAGATTCCTGCAAACACACACAGAGGTGTTTCCAGGCCGTGCAGTGTGCTGCATGGTGGATGTAGCTTTTACTCAGTTAGAAAGGGTTTATATGCTGCACGGTGGTACCCAGAGTTGAGGTGGTAAGGACAGCTCCCACCCAGCAATCTCAGAGACAATGAACAGACCTCCACCATGTTGGACTGGGTGGAGCCAAAAGGCAAAACAGCCTTGGTCCTAGCCATGCCCACTTAGCATTTTTTTTTTAAAAAGAAGCATTCCTGATCAAAAAAATAATCACAGATACATACGCAACAAAGACAAATCCAGATATAAAAGAACTCTAAATGGGTCATGGTGTTGAATAAATGTACATAGGCTTGGGAGAGAAAATACATAGTTATAGCTTTTTTAAAAAAGGTAGTCTTTTAAGAGACAGAGAATAGAAAGTCGTAGATTAAAGGGGTAAAGATAATAAAATATAAAAATACATTTTAAACATGTAGAAAAAGTAATAGAGTAAGAAAAATAAGACACATAAAGATGGAATATACACAGAGAGTCTGGATTATGTATATTATTGTGTTTTCTTTGAATTTTTGACTGTAAATGAACTGAGTACAGAGAGACATTTCATAATACAGGCTGCTAAGCTAAACTAGCATAAATATTTTAAAGGTATCTTGACATCAAAATTTGGGTCTAAGGATATGTTGCATTGGAAAACAGGTTCTACTTTTGTTTCCACAGAGGATGAGAACCTGTGGATTCCTTCCAGACCAATGTGGTTTGATCAAATAAGATACTCTGAAATAATGACCCAGATGGTCCAACATCCATGATGGCTTCAGTACTGCAGACTGAGATGTACCTACCACACAGACCTAATTAACAGTGCCTCCAATCAGCAGGAAGTAGTCTAGACAACAACACCCAAATTCCCTAAATTATTGCTTATAAATGTTTGTTTATACTTAAAAGGGGATGTGCTATAGAGATAAATACTTTGTATTTGTGTGGATTTTGGTTTGTTGCTACAAATTTGAGGTCAATGTTGTTGTATATGTGTTTCTGTTCTTGATTAAGGTGCTGTGTGTGTGCAGTTCATTTAAAAATGTAATGTATAATTTAAAATACAGGTTAATAGATGGTCATCTATAGGGGTCAAGTTTGTGGTCATGTTGGTTGGNAACTTAGGACTTTTCATGACAATGAGACACATCTGCTCCTGGTAGCACCAATCTACTTCAAGAGGATGATGGTCATCAAAGAGGCCCTTTATGGAGTTTATTAGCCATTTGGGCAAAAAACTGTTCTTGCTTGAACTGCTTGATGTTACACTGTATGACCTGGACATGCAGGACCCACAGAAAAATGACTGCTGAATTTGCCTAAAGGTGAGACAGTCCTTCAGGGTTCCTGCTTCAAAAAAGAGTCTGCCAGACAATCTGCAGGATACAGAAGAAACTGCGAATATAGGTGGAACTATCTTTGAAAATTCCTGCTTCATGGGGAAGTCTGCCAGATACTATGGGCCTGTAGGCTGAAGATGGCTGCTCTAACAGAAGAACTTTGGATGACTATTCAGGCAGCAAGATGTCTCTGTCAGTTCTAGAGTTTTGGAAGTTGCTTACAATGCACTTCCTGTTAACTTAGGCAACAGGAGTTACCTTCTGGAGTCTTTAATGGAGTTGAAGAATAGATAGTTATAATTATAGTTTTTCTTAGTTATGATAAAAGATAAAATTGACATAAGTGTTGTAATTCTTGATATCTGTTTTATTATATGAAATTGTACTATGTTAAAGTTAAAACCTTTCTTTTTATTTAGACAGAAAAGGGGAGGTGATATAGAATTCCCCTCTGTATGCTATGAATATGTTTTATTACCATTGGTTAATAAAGAAGCTGCTTTCAGTCAATGACTTAACAGAATATAGCCAGGCTAGAGAAGATACATATAGAGAGTAGGTAGAGTCATGGAGAAGCCATGGAGCTGCCACAGAGGACAGATGCAGGAGACAAATGTCATATGAAACGTAGGCTACAACCATGTAGCAATACACATATTAATAGAAATGGGTTAATTTAATATAAAAGAGCTAGCTAGCAATACACTGAAGCTATTTGCTAAACAGTATTACAACTAATAGTTTCTGTGTAATTATTTCAAGTCAGGGTGGGTGGGAAATGAATGAGCAGCCTCCAACCACAATGACCATTTCAAGAGCACCATTTTGCTAAGAAGCTTTGTCTTAAAAAGTCAGTAAAGTGAGAGAAAGTGCTTTGCAGGCCACATAAAGAGAAAACTGTACACCAACCCAGTCACAAAACCCTTCATCTATAATTTATCCTGCCTGCAAGATGTGCTGAAGCAATGGTGGTGCAGGACTTGTAGGACGTACGCCAGACCATTATCTGTCTTTATTTATGCAGGTATATCCATGATGGCCATAACTTTTAATAAAAGTGTGAGTACTGAATCAGCCTTTTCTGAGCTCAAGGAAGTTGCCCATTGAAAAAAATGAATAATTGTCAATGGTGTGGTGTACATATTTTAATTTTCCCAATTCTGCCAGATTTCATTTCTTTGAGTACCCTTTGAGTTACCCACTGAAGGTAATAGTATTTGATTATAAAAAGAGAAAGTAGGACATCACTTTATAATCTCCTTGGCTTGTTGCCATGTAATAGAAAACTTTTTATTTAAACCTTTGCTATTTACATGATGTTTTTCGTGAAATTCTGAGGCCTTCAACACATTTCTTGTCAATAATCAATCAATTTCTGCATTACCTTTTGCCAGAGGACCTGGCAGACCCGTATGGGATCTGATGTGTTCTATGTATATTGGGACAAAGCCTATTCCTGATTATATCTTGAACTTGAATGAATAATGAAATCAATTCTTCACCATTTTTATACATTTATCAGTTTCAGTATGCAAGACAACTCTTTCTACATATGACAAATCAGTAACTATATTTAGAAGTTCTTTAAAATCCCTTAGTACCATGAAAATAGCATATAACTCAGCCTTTGGACAGAATTATAAGGGCTTTGCTCTACCTTACTTAAATCTTCTCATCTATAACCTGCCTTTCCTGATTTATTTGCATCAGTATAAAATGTACAGGCTCCAGTTATTGGTGTATCACATACAATGCAGGGAAAAATCCAAGTAGTTCTCTTTATAAGGTTAATTCTATCTCTTATGGGATAATTGCTATTAATTTCTTCTAAAATTTAGCACAAGCTCTTTGCCATTATTCATTGTCTTCTCATAATTTTTTAATTTCATCAGTAGTAAAAGGTACTATACTCTCTGTTGGGTCTATTCTTGCTAATTGACAAAGTCCTAATTTTTCTTTCATAATTAATTAAGAGACCTTCACCACATAAGTTTTTAAATTTTTACTTGGTTTATGTGGTAAAAAAAAAAGTTTCATTCTAAGATAATATCTTCCCTCTGCACTAAAATTCCTGTAGGGGAAATTCTGGATGGCAACATGACTAGAATACAATTAAGATTTGGATCCACCCTATCTACATGTGCCTCCTGTAATTTCTCTTCAACAACAATTCATTCTGTCTCAGCTTCAGCTGTTAATTCTCTGGGACTATTTAAGTCTTTGTCACCATCTAAGATTTTGTTTAAATGAATTGTTAGATCGGGTATTATCCCAATGCTGGCTGTAGATTGGAAATGTCTCCTAACAGTCTTTGAAAGTCATTAAAACTCTGCAATCAATCTTTCCTAATTTGTGCCCTTTGTGTTCTAATTTCCTGTAAATCTATCTTATAACCTAGGTAATTGATAGAATCTCCTCTTTGTATTTTTTTCTGGAACAACTTGTAATTCCCATTTATGCAAAGCTTTCTTTACTTCTTCAAACATTCTTTCTAAAGTATCTGCATTTGAGTCGGATAACAAAATGCCATCCATTAATTTTAGATTTAGAAATTGTTTATGTATCATTTCCATATGTCATTTCCAGTATGGCTGACTTACAAAGTATTGGCACAGGGTGAAGCAAGTGAGCATTTCCTGTGGGAGGAAGGCCGCTGTTTAACCCATATTGGATTCTCAGTTAACCATTTTAATGGTAGGGCCATTATTACCTCTGAAGGTTTGCTAGTTGCTTTGTGTTCACCAGAATGACTGGTGAATTTGTTTATAGGACCTTACAATATCTTTCCCAGAAATAGGAGTTTTTAGGACTGCAAGAATGTTAATCTGGGCATTTCATTGTTGCAGCAGGTCATGGCCCCATAAATTCACTACAATATTAGCTATATATGGACTCAGCCTACCTCTCTGTCCTTTTGGCCCTATGCATTCAAACCATCTCATGATTTGTTTCTCTTAAGATAGGGTTCTAATTCCTAGAAATTGAACATCTGTCTCTTGAAGAGGCCAATTTGGATGCCAAGATTCTGGAGTAATGATAGTCACTTCCACACCTATGTCCAATAATTCCTCAACTACAATGTTATTTATATGCACTTAACTTTGATCTTTGATCATTTATATAAGTCTGCCAAAATATTCATTTCCTATTTCCTACTGGAGTTTTTGATTTATCCTCCATGTGTATTCCATGATCCAGAACAGTATGGTTTTTACAGCAGGCATTGGATTGTTTAATTTTCCTGGTGAGACATGTTCTCCACAGTGACTGGGAATGACTGGATCATGTTTGACATGGGGGCCTGAGAAAGACCCCCAAGGAGTTTCCAATGGTGTTGGGTTGTCTTGTCTGTCTTTTGTTGATCTACATTCATTGGTCCAATATTGGCCTTTTCCATATCTACTACATATTCCAGAAGATTAAGACTTTTTTTCCATTCCTAGAGGAGACATTATTTCTAGGAACTCCTTGCCTACAATCCCTTCACAGATGTTCTATTGTACCACAATTCAAATATTTGGCATTTTGGTGTCTCCTAATATCACTGGAAATTGCTTCTCCTACCCAAGCCTCAGCACTGTAATCAAAAGTTGCAACATTCATTGTATGCAGGATCCATTCATCCACTGGTGCTGATCTGACCTTTAAAGGCCCAAGTATCTTTTTACATTCTATGTTGGCATTTTCAAAAGCCAGATATTCAATACTCATCTAGCTTCTGGATCTGTTACTCCTACTTGTACAGCCTTAGTTAATCTTTGTAAAAAGTCACTTAAGGTTTCTCTCTGGCCTTGTTTAACCCTGATATATGATTCAGTTCTTTTTCCTAGTTCTTGAATCCTGTCACAAGCATTTAAGGCTGCTCTGTGGCATAGGAACAAGATGTGTTTGTCATAGAGAGCCTGATTCTGTGGGTCTGAGTGATAGGCCTTGCCAAGAATTTGATCTTGGGAAGCCTCAAACCCTGTTGCTTTTCCCTGTGGTTCTAAATTTTTTTCTCCTTCTCTCTAGTAGCAATCCCATAGCAGCTATGGTCCATCTTTGAGGACTGCTGAAACTAATTGAAGCCAAACGTGTGGGGTAGCCTTATTGCTTGAAGCCCACATTTTCACCATTTCCTTAACAAATGATAAAACAAGAGCCATAAGACACTATTGCTTGCTTAATTGCCTTTAGATCGCTCATACCTATAAGTTACCATTTACATTCTTTGAATACTTTAGGGCATTTAGTACCAGATAGCTTCTCAGAGGATAAGCAGCTAAAACTCTATGTAAGTAATCCTGGGATCTGACACACACTGATGAGGCTAAACCTATTTTGTAGCTTTTCTCCCTGCTCATAAGTTATGATAATTTCCTCAATTGTTTCAAATCTTTTTACCACTGCTTTTCTTGAGTCTGAATCTCTTGTCCAATGTACTACTCTGGTGTCCTCATTGATTCATTTAGCTTCTGATCCTTATTCTGCACATATGATTCCAAGGTATGAAATTTTTCAGTAAAGATAATATATAATCCTTGAACATTATTTGGATGGTGTGCCTATTGCTTTCCTGGAGAGATAACCTATCATAACTTTTTAACAGATTCAGATTGTTAAATTCAACAGTATGTATTCTTTAAGATAATTTCTCAGCACTCTTTGACATGGCTAAAATTTTGTCTGTCAAATTAATGTTATCCTTTTCAATGGTATTAATTTTTTCAGCTAGCTGTTCATTATTAGTAAAGACTGCATCATTTCTAAAAGTGCCTCATTCTTGGTTCTGTTATCAAACCATTTTCTTAAAGATATAATATGAAAAACAAAGCTAATCTCCAAAATCAAATAAATGGATGTATGAGAATTACATAAACCTTGCAGAATATAATCCATAGTGTAAGCAAAATGATTATTAAATTCCTGAATGGCAATATTGTTAATCATCACATAACTTTCAAGTTTATCAATTCAGTTACCTTCCTTAGGCAATTTCAGTGAATTGGTATAGGTATAATAATCTTTATTGGCCAGGAGGTGTTGCAATTGCAGCCAAGTGATGGAGAGACAGGGTGGAAAGAAGCAAGCGAGCAGTTCTACTCTGATTCCATGTGCTGTTGTATACTCAGATACTGACAAATAGACTTTAACAAGTTAAGAGCAGTTATTAAGGACAATTAAAGTGATTCTGTACATGGAGAGAGATTTTGGTGGCCAGAATAAGAAAGAAGTCCAAAGCTTCCCCTCAGTAGTGAGCTGCATGTGCAAGATGGTGGACTGAGGCAGGGAAATTTGGGGTCCTAGGCAGTGGCATGTGGGCCATGAGCAGGCAGGTGAGAAATATACCCAGACTGGCAAACCTGGAGCACAGCAGTGGGGGGGGGGCGGTCCTGGTAACATGAATTCATTCCCATGTTGGCTAGCAGATAAAGAGGAACATATCAGAGGAAGGGGAATGTGAATCAAATAATCCCACACTAGCTCCGAATAGAGGATAATAAGGTATTCTTTATTAAAGGGGAACTCAGAGATCATAAGGAACAGGATTGGAATCCAACATCCAGAAGGGATGAGTGGAGGGGGAGGGTAGACCCATGGGCTTTTTGGTATACAAGGCCATACCCAACCTGGTCCAGCCTTTCAAAGGCCATTGGCTGAAGGAGGTTCCCCATCTTCTCTACTCATAAATCAGCTCTTTCTCTAGTTGTCATCAAAGAGGCTTCCTCTGGGAGCCAATGGGAATGGGTGTAAAGATCCACAGGCAGATATTATGAAGAGAGAGAGAGAGAGTCTAAATGGAAGATCTCCACTGGGTCTTGCTCCTCAGCAATCAAGGAACGCTGCGGAAGATGAGGAAAGACTGCAGAAATCAGAGGGGTTGGGGGACACCAAGAGAATATGGCCCACTAGATCAATTAAGCAGAGCTCACTTAAGCATACAGAGATTGAAATACAAACCCAGGGCCATCATGGGTCTACACCAGGTTCATTGTGTAAATACTATGGATGTTAGCATGGTATTTTTGTGAAATTCCTAACATTGGGAATGGATATGTCTCTGACTCTTTTGTCTGTTGTTGGAACTCATTTTCTCCTATTGGGTTTTCTTGTCCAGCCTCCATATGAGAGTCTTTACCTTGATTTATTATATATTGTTTTGCCCTGTTTGACTGTCATTTCTTGGAGCCCTTCACTTTTTTGAAGAAGAAACTGAGGGTGGGTGGATCTAGGGGAGAGGTGAAGTGGTAGAGAAATTAGGAAGAGTGGAGGGGGTAAACTGTTTGGGATGATGTATGAGAGAAGACGTTATTTTTAATAGAGAAAGAAAAATCAGTGAGGGAAAGGAGAATATTTCTTATGATTTAAAATCTTTTTAAAGATTTTATTTTTAATTATGTGTGTGGATGTATATAAGCATGTGGTATGTACTTAAGAGCTCAATGCCTGCAGAGGCCAGCAGCGGGTGATTCATCCACTGGAGCTGGAGTTACAAACAGCTGTGAACTGCACAATGTAAGTGCCAGGAAGTGAACTGCAGTCCACTGCAAGAGCAGTCCAAACTCTTAAACATGAAACATGCCTCTAGCCCCTCTCTGTAGCATGAATAATAAAAATCCAGTGATAAAAATGGGGGTTCAACCTGAAGATCATAGAAGCAAAGCAGTCAAATCATTAGAAAGTTCTTAACTCTAAGAAATCGTCAGACTGAAAGAGAGCGAGTTCCTGTCTCATCTTGCCTTATATTTCTCTCTAGTGCTGGGATTAAAGGCGTGCACCACCACCTCCTGGCCTCTATGGCCAACTAGTGTGGCTGCTGGAATTTAAGATATGTGCCACCACTGACTGGCCTGTATGACTGACTAGTGTGTCTGTTTTGCATTCTGGTCTTCAGGCAAGCTTTATTTATTAAAATAGAAATGAAATATGAAATGTCACTACATTTCCTCCTTTTTGTCTAAAATAAAAAGAAGACTATAATATAAGAAAAACTATATATAATAAGTATAGTACCTATATACAATATATACAGGCAATAAATACATTGACAATGTCTAGTCCATTTTAATTTGCAAATTCAGAGAACACACTCCATTATCCATCTTGGTGAGCCCAAAGTCTTGTACTTAATTTGCTTTCTATCATAACTTGCTTTCTGCATCTGGTAAACAAGGAAAACTATAACTATCTTGCCTTCAACTCCCTTAGAGAGCCAAGAAGGAAATAATATTAACTGAGTAAGTAGGAAGTATAAGTAAGTGACTTCCAAAAATTGTGAGAAATTACGGAAATAGTGGGCTTCCTGGACAGTCAACCATTGAGGTTCAAACTGTAAAACACCATTAGCAAATTCTATCCAGTTTTCAGGGCTATTTCTATTACAAACTGACCATGAATTTAATATTTGCTTCACAAAATGTGAATGCATGCCATGTGAGACTATTACTTCCTTTAATCTCCTTAAATCTAATATTAGCAAAGGAGTCCATTAGCTATATCAGAGCCTCTGTCATTTGGCAATTTCTGTAAGGTTATTGGATATATTAAGGTTGGTTGTCTGAAAACCTTAGGCTGTTAATCTCTATTCTTACAATCCAATGTTAAAATTGGTTCTCCATTAAATTTCTCTGTCTGGATTTGAATATCTCTGTGATCTGTTTTATTAGATTTTTCTAAGGCCTGTATTATACACTCAGATTAACCAACTGTTTTAATGATCAGACAAAAATGATAAAGCTGATAACGTTTACAATTGAAATTTCATAAATCCCATCTAAATTAGATATTCTCCCATTTAATTGTTCCAGATTCAAACTGTCTAGCATATTATCATATAAAGAACCAAATCCCTCCATTGTAATGGTTTTTCATATTTTTTTAATGTGGGGAAAAAACTCTCTTTTAAAATAATTCATCTTTTCAAGAATTCCCAATTGTCTTTTAAAAAAATCTACCAATGGTGTTGACGAAGATGTGAGGCTTATTGCTACTGCATAGAACATTAAAGGCCAGACTGCATCTCATGGCAGCTACCTAGTTTGGCAGCAGCCTGAGAAGGGAGTTCAGGGAGAGCACTCAACCCATGGGTGGGGGGGAGAGATAGGGGGGGTCTAGCTGAAAAAATATGTAGGGGATTTTTCAAAAAAAAGGATGTATGGGGGGCTGCCTGAAGGCAGAACCAGCCAGTCTAGGGCAAATGAGTCTGTGGCGTTTGGTGCCCAGGTGCTTCTGGAGTNCAGAACCAGCCAGTCTAGGGCAAATGAGTCTGTGGTGTTTGGTGCCCAGGTGCTTCTGGAGTTTGGGTGGCAGCTGGAGACTCTTTCAGAGTGACTACTCCAAACTTGCTCAGAGGCTTGGGAAAAAAGAAAAGAAAGCCTAGCTGGACCTGGCTGGAGCACCATGTGCAGCTCCAGCAATGACTGGTAGCTAAAAAGTCACAGACAAATGGCTTTTTCAAAAATTTGTAGCCAAAATATTGGGTGCCAACTGTATCACAAATAATGAAAACCCAGAGACAGATATTGGGGTTCAACCTGAAGATCAGAGAAGCAAAGAACCAAGCTCTTATCCTTAAGAAATCTTCAGACTGAAGAAGAGCAATTTCCTTCTCATTCTGCCTTATATTTCCCTCTAGTGCTGGTATTAAAGGTGTGCACTACCACCTGGCATCTATGGCTAACGAATATGGCCACTGGGATTAAAGGTGTTTACCACCACCGCCTGGCCTGTGTGACTGACTAGTGTGTCTGTTTTGCATTCTGGTCTTCATGAAAGCTTTGTTTATTAAAACACAAATGAAGTATCACTACACCTCTCATCTATTTAAGCAAAAATTACCCAAAAAAAATCTCAGAATGTGTTAGTTTTCTGTTCCTCTCAGTACCTTTAAACTTTATGCTTCACATGCATTAATTTAAAAATGATGGTTACTCTTCAGATCTTAATAGAACTATTTCACAGTAGCTAGGAACGATGACTAGTTATCCAAGTTCAAAATATTTAAAACAAAATTGAGTAAAATGTCACAGTATTTTTTACAATGACTTACAACTACAATGTATTCAGACTCCCCAGCTGGAGATCTTAGTGCTGTATTTTTAAGCTTATTTCTAGATAACCATCTGAAGTCCTAAAAGGTTCTCAACCTTCCTAATTCTTCAAAACAGTTTCTCATGCTGTGGTGATTTCCAACCATAAAATTATTTTGTTGCTATTTCATAACTATACTTTTACACGAGGTGAAAATCTTGCCTCACTGATCTATCTGCACCTTGACCTTAGGGTGTGGTTCACTTGGCAGGATTCAGGTCTGAGAAGATCAATCCCTTGTGTCTCTTTCCCAGGCTTTCTGTTTACATCTTCATTTGCTCCCCTTAGCTCTATAACATACCCATGGATGATACCAGACTATAGTCTTTATTCAAAGTGTACTTACAGACATCAAGAAAATACAGAAAAATTAAGTTGCTATCGTGATACACAGAGTAGGAGCAAACGCTTTCCTTTGAGAGTTAGCTGTTTTTCAGGTGCTCTTAACTTGAGATGGTTTTATCATGACTTGGCAAGGTTTATAAATGTAGGGGGATTTTTCCTGTTAGATCATAAATGATTTTTAACTCAAAGTGGAACAAAAATTTTCGGCAGCGTACTAAAGCCCAGGAAATAATTAAATAATGCAAAAGGCACAAAGTAGAATTTACAAACTGTGTTATTAGTTCTCATTCTATGACTCTACAGAGAACATCAATGGTTTCACTATACAGTATTGCTGGAAACAACATACATCTTATACTCTAGCTGAAGTTTTCATCTAAAAAAATAAAGGTTTTTAAAGATATGAATTATAATGTAGTTTCCATATCTTCCAAATTAGTGGTATTGGAGACAAGATGGAGAATATATGTATACTATCTTAATTTCTGTAACTGTGAGTGTAACTATCATGCAGAGTGCAAGGAAGGCTTATTATTTCATGGTTAGTCTAAGAACGATTCTGCTCAGGATCCTGAGATTGCACCTATAAATAGAGCTTATCAGCTGGTGTTATCTAAGGAACTACTTCAGATACTCTTTGACTTCCCCTGAGGTTTGAACTTTAGCTCTAACTTTATAGATTTTAGTTGTTCTTGAATCCCAGAATCAAGTTTAAATTCTATTTGCCTGGAATTGACTGTGTATCCCTTGAACTCTGTATCGTCCTACCTTGGGCCCCCACTCTCTGGGTCTAAAGGTAGGCATCATTATGGCTATTCAAGTTTGACTTCACTTGACTCCTTAAAAGCGAATTGAAATTGTGCCATAAATAGGTCAGAGATCAATAATGCCACTGTCACAACCCACAACATGGGGAAGAACTTTGGAAGTGAACACTATTACAAAAAAAAAATTCTTCTTTAAAGTTCAGCACTTTATAATATTTCTAAAGATGATAATTTAGTCCTAGAATTGATTCCAACAAAGCATAAAAATCTGTAAGTATCTTTTTATATTATTTAGGTCAAGCATGGTTCACAAAAAAAATGTAACTGAGACAAGGACATTTTCATCAGTGGAAAATAAAGACCTAAACATAACTGGAGGAAAGTTCTAAAGTAGAAGTTGTAATACCTTTAGTAAAGTGGCTGAGGTGGGGTTGTTAAATCACTTAATGCAGTGAAAGAATCAGATGAAACATTGACGGGTCGGTACGGAAAATCTGCACCCATAAGCTTACAAGAGAATGTCAAGGGAGCATCAGAGTGCAGACCAACAGCAACCGTCCAGTGTGTGGACTAGAGTCGTGAGCACAGAGAAGACACAAAATGGGGAACGGGGTTTCTGAAGAGACAAAGGCAGGACTTTTTTGTTGTTGTTTGTTTTCAAAGTCAATGAAAGATACGAAGCCACAAGTCAAGAAACTCAGAGACCTCCATATAGCTTTAACATGGAGAAAAACCTACATAGCCACAAGTCATACAATTCTTTCCTGGAAAGAAAATAGAAAAACCTTAAGTCAAAAGAAAAGGTGACATTGAAGTTAGAGGAGTAACCTTAGAGCTAATCTCTTTTTGTAAATAGCAGAAGCTGTAAAGATTGGACTCACGTTTCAAAGTTCTATTATATTACCAAAAAAATCTAAAACATATTTGGCAAAATATTATTCAAATTTTAAATGAAAAAATGTAAATGAAATGAAGGCAATTTTAGATGGACTCCTAGACAATTCATCGCCAGTGAATCCTAGGTGCAAGAAAGAAATCAAAGGTGAGGGAAAATTGTTTCCTTGCTCGTTTGGGAATGAATGAAAACCCCAATCAATCAATAACCAAAGCAATTTTAAAACTTAAAATAATAATTTTCTCTTTAAATCTACTTAAATATATTGTGGAGTAAATAATATAAACAGACATATTAAAAACTAAACTATTTAGAAAGGGATAAGTTGAATTACATAACTCTTGTTCTAAAAAAGACACAATCCTAACTCAGGACAGTTTTCGTAAATTGGAATGTATATTTTCACCTTTAAATAGAAATACAATAAATAAGCAAATGATAAGCCTAGGAAGGTGACTAAATCAAAATATAGTTCATCCAAGTTGATAAAAAGGGATATAACTTTACTCCTTATTCTTGTTTTAGGGAAATTTTTCTTTCAATTTTTATAATAATCTATTTGTTTTAATAATTATTGTTGGTGAGAAGGTCATGAAGTACCTCATACCAAATGTTTTAGAGTCTTCAAGGATAAATAAAAATATTATCAAAAGTTTATTTCTATATGTGTCAGTATCTTAAGTGAAATTGATGAGATCGTATGTCAGAACTTGCCAATGAAAGACCATTTGCTAAGCCCACTGATGGTTAAGAACTCAAAGCTGAGCTTGAGAACTAACTAAATATGCTGCATTTTGCTTCGCTTACTTTCTTTGGAACTTTACTTTTAAAAAGGTTTTATAAGCATTCTAAAATGAAAAACTTCACATAGGGCTAGAAAGATTTCTTCAGAGCTCTTGCTGCTCTTCCAGAGAACCTGGCTTTGATTCCCAGCACCCATATTGCAGCTCACAACCATTTCTAACTCCAGTTCCAAGGGATCCAACACTCTTCTGGCCTCCATAGGCCCCAGGCACATAAATGATGCATAGATGCAGGCAAAACACCATACACATAAAATAAAAATAAGGGAAATATTTAAAAAACAACTTTACACTACAACTCACAGCTTCACTAACCTTCCTTTGCCCTGATATTTCTATGTGATTTGGCAAATGCCACTCATTCTTTTGGCATTGAATGCATAATTCATCACCTAATACACAAGATCCTATTGGTCAGTAGTAATGCACAACAACCATTAAATGTCTCTTTCAAACTGATGGATAATAGGGATGTAGGTTTTTAATTTGATGTCCATCCTACTACAAAGATGCTTTTACCCTCAGCACCGACATCTTTCCTGGGATCAGAGATGCATCACGGCATCGAGGCACTCCCTAATTCCTGTATCCCCTCCTAACCCTGTGAATCTCTAGTTCCATTTGCTCTAGGTCGGAAGTCTGAGGTGTTGCTTGCCTAACTAAACTTCTCTTCTCCTCTGCTGCTCACACAATGCAAACACATCTATGACTGGCTCTCTGCCAACAAACACAATGTGAGATATGCTTACATATTGACATCCCACACACAATCCTTGGTTGAAAAGCAACCCAAGGATGGCCAAGTCATCCAAATGAAACAATCCTCACACCTACTTATTACAAGGTATGTAGAGAAAAGGTGAGCCGGCCTGCATTTCGTCCCACCCGGCTCCCGCACGGCTAGCTTATACCCCGAAATAACAACAC